>PISX010003435.1:66091-137533 GCA_004024625.1 Mellivora capensis | reverse complement strand
ACAAACTTTCAGTTATGGGATGAGTAAGTTCTTAGGATCTAATATTCAGCATGATGACTGTAGTTGCTAATACTCTATTGTGTACTTGAAATTCACTAAGAGAGTAGACCTTAAGCATTCTCAACCAGGAAAAAATTTGTGAGTCATTGGCTTATAGGTGATAATTGAATCTGTGAATCTAATTGAGATTCCCTAGAAAGAATGTGAAGATATAAAAGGTATCTTGGGAGTGAACTTGAAGATCATTGGTGATAGTCTTTATAATTTTATTATTGATAAGGTTTGGTTTTATAAGAATGTACTTTGTAATATCCTTGGTTGTTTCAACTGAGGGTTACTGTGATAAAATAACCCTCTCCCTCTTGCCAGATGTTATCTGTCATTATTTTTTTTTAATTTTTTTTTGTTACCTGTTACTATTATTCTTCATATATTATCTCTTATTTACTCAGGGACTAGATTTTGCAATGAGTTAATCTTCCAAAAGTAATGCCGTTGATATTTTCTAAGCATCTGGATTAGACAGTGAGTTTTGTTTAAATAAGGAATAAAGAGCTATTCTTAAAATGTATTTTTTTAATTTTATTTTTTTTAAGAATTTATTTATTTGAGAGAGAAAGTGAGAGAGAGCATGAGAGGGGAGAAGGTCAGAGGGAGAAGTAGACTCCCCGTGGAGCTGGGAGCCCAAGCGGTACTCGATCCCGGCACTCTGGGATCATGACCTGAGCCAAAGACAGTTGCTCAACCAACTGAGCCACCCAGGTGCCCCAGTGTATGTGTACTTTAAGTGGTTGAAGAAATATCATTTTTAGCTATCTTTCCAGATGTAATAAGGAAAATTGAGTACTCCTAAGCAGTCTTTTTTCCATGAGCCACTGGTAATCTCCTTATAGATGGCTTTAAAAACAATGAAAGTTTTCTGGTGCCCTACCTGATACAGTCTCTGATTACTTAGGTCTCAGTTTGGGATTAGAACGGCAGGATATTCTCCCTCCACTGCTAAGTAGTCATAGAAGGCAGGATAAGAAATTGGTAAGTTGGACCCTGTCAAAACATTTATCCTTCAAAAACCACCGTTAAGAAAATTTAAAGGCAACACGTCCCTGGCTGGCACAGTCAGTAGAGCTTGTGATTCTTGATCTGGGGTCGTGAGTTTGAGCCCCATATTGGACATAGAGTTTACTTAAAAAAAAAAAAAAAAAAATTAAAAGCAAGACTAGGGGAAAGTATCTGTAAAGGAAAGGAAAAGGGTGAATTCCTCCTTCCTTAGCCTTTTGTTTTATTCAGGGCCTCAGTGGATTGGCTGAGGCCTGCCCACACCACCACAGGTGTCTGCGCAAAGACCGGTATGCAAAGGTTTGTAGTTTGTAGCTGCTTTATTCATAAAAGCAAACAATGTGTGATTCTATTTATGTGAAACTTTGTACGAGACAAAACTATAGTAATAGAAAGCAAGTCTATCTTGGGAGCTTGCGGGGAAGGGATTGACTGCAAAGGATTATGAGGGAATTTTTTGTGGTGATATTCTGTGTCATGACTGAAATGACTATACAGTTGTCAAAACTCATTGAATTATACACATAAAATGGTAAATTTCATTGTATCTAAAGTATACCTCAATAAAGCTAATTTAAACAATGTGAAGAGTTATCAGGAGCCCTTTAGGAAATAATTCATTTGTAAAATGGGGCATAGACCTAAAGAAGTGAAGTTTCTTGCTCAAAATTCCATGAATAATGTGCCTGTGGATAGAGGGCATATCTCCAGCTTCCTAGTCTCACTAGGCAGCACAATTCTCTTGGCATTAGATCACATCCTGCTATCTATTGTTATAAAGGTAAAACTCGGGTTTTTCCTTCCTGTGTAGGCAAAAACCCAGTTTTCCCTACCATGTCTGTCTTCCTGTGAGTTTCCTTTACTACTAACAGCACACTTCATTTCTGACACATCTGGTCACCAAATGTGTAAAGGCTTCTCCCCTCACAACAGGCAATTCTCTGTGACACCAACTGGGTGTCCTACAATTTTAATCAGTTCTGACACTACCCAAAGACAATGTTAGATCCCACAGGTGAAGGACTCACTCTCAGGTACCTGGTTGGCTCAGACGGGTAAGCCTCTGCCTTGGGCACAGGTCATGATCCTGAAGTCCTATGGGATCGAGTCCCACATCGGAAGCGGGAGCAGGAAGCCTGCTTCTCCCTCTGCCTTTGCCTCTCTGTGTCTCTCATGAATAAATAAAATCTTTTAAAAAGTGGGGGACTCAGTCTCACAAGACTGCTTCTTCCACTCTACCTCCCACACAGACACTTCAGATGCCAGTCTCAAGCCCAGGCTGTCACCTGTGATTATTGGCTAAAAATTGGAGGTTCCAGTGACTCCCTCCTTGGGTTCAATTCATTTACTAGAGTGGCTCACAGAACTCAGGGAAATGCTTACTTTGGCTTACCAGTTTATTATAAAAGGGCACAGGATATATAAAGGATATAGGTGAACATCCAGATAGAAGAAATGCATAGGGCAAGGGATGTGGGAAGGGCCATGGAGCTTCCATGATCTCTCTGCACATGCTCCTCTTCCACTATCAACCTGGAAGCTTTCCAAACCCTGTACTTTTGAGATTTTAGGGATGCTTCATCACGTAGGCACGATTGATCATTAACTCATTTTCATACCTTTTCTCAAGAGAACAGGTGGGGTGGCAGGTGACTAGCCTTCAGGATGGTCCTAGTGTTCTTACCGCTTTGGAAATTACAAGGATTTTAAGGGCTCGGAGGTAGAGACCAATATATATATTTTCTATTACCTCACAATTATGCTTTGTCATTTTCTTTGAGCATTCATCTTAGCTCTCTGTATATATTATAACCTCTGGAAATACAAGGATAATGTCTGTGTTTTTCTTCATACTTCCCACATTGTATTGCACAGAGCATGTGCTAAGTATCTGCTGAATGAAGGAAGGCTTGGCATAGCGCACTGTGTCTCCTAGACCTGGACAGAAAAGTCAGGAATATCTCATGGCATAGTGCCAAGCTTTTCAAATTCAGCAGAGACCTTCTCTAATGTATGGTTTCCTTAGACCACCATGTCTTTGCTTAGGAGTTCACAGCTTACCACAAATGTAATGTTTTATATGTTTCTGTGAAAGCTTAGGTAGTGTTTTCTGATGTTGGAAATTGAAGGAGATATCAGTTTACATTTTCAGTCTGAAGCCAAATATAACTACGGTGAGAATACAAACTCCTCTTAAAGATTAAGTACAAGAGCAGCTGTCAGAATCAGAACTTTTGCCTTTCTCGAAAACTCTCCATTCTTAAATCCATCCTCTTTTATAACTAAGGGACCCTGCTAACAACACAGAATAACACTCATTTCAGTGTTAACCTTGCTTTCCTTGCATTTTCTAGACTCTAAGCTCTTACAACTCTGATTCATTTTTAAATAATTCAGTAGATCTACACAAATTAAACATTTATTTATAATATTTTTCATCTAAACCCAAGAAAAAACAATAAATTAAAAGAGAAGGTGGAATCCCGCAGATTGTTTCCTTTCTTAAAGTAAAAATACATACTTTTGGTGAAAGAGCAATATATCATTAATAATATTTATTTACTTATTTATTTTTTAAAGATTTTATTTATTTGACAGAGAGAGACACAGTGAAAGAGGGAACACAAGCAGTGGGAGAGGGAGAAGGAGAAGCAGACTTCCCACTGAGCAGGGAGCCCGATGCGGGGCTCGATCCCAGAACCCTGGGATGACCTGAGCCAGAGGCAGACGCCCAAACAACTGAGCTACCCAGGGACCCCTCATTAATAATAATTAACATTTACCAACTTACTACTCAGTACCAGGCATTTGTTCTAAGTGCTTTACACATATTCCCCCTCATAATCTGTCCAACACTATGAGATCATTTTGTTGTTATCCTCATTTACAGTTGAGGAAACTGAGGCACACAGAGGTTAAATGACTTGTCTAAAATCTCACTACCAGCAAGTGGTGCGTCTGGAATCTGAATCCAGAGCCTGAATCCCTACCGCTGTGGTATGATAGCTCCCAATTAGGTCAATGGATATGTGACTAAATAGTTTAAAATGTAATTTTTTTAAAAAGATTTTATTTATTCATCTGACAGAGATCACAAGTAGGCAGAGAGGCAGGCAGGGGGAGGGGGAAGCAGGTTCCCCGCCGAGCAGAGAGCCCAATGCGGGGCTTGATCCCAGGACCCCAGGAAAATGATCCGAGCCGAAGGCAGAGCCTTTAACCCACTGAGCCACCCAGGTGCCCCCCAAAATGTGATTTTTTTAATCAGAATTATTTTACTTACGTATATTAAGGGAGTATAATATTGAAGAAAATATTTTGAATTATTTAGTGTTGAGATACCAAGTAGTTGGCAAAAGAAGTTATTTTGACAGACCTGGAAGTCATACAATGGAACCTTTGCTATACCCTCAGGAAAATTATTTATTTATTGTGACTGACCCTGTGAAGTCCTTCATAAGAAGGTGATGGGGTGCACATTTTCTGTACAATGCAAATAAATAAGACAACTATAAGTGTTTATTATAATGTTTGAGAGTAGTATTTAAATAAACAAAAAGTTCAAGATAGGAAACAGGGAATCTTTTTTTCTTGAGACTAAGAAATTGGGTTATTTCTTTAAGGAGGATGAGCTGGGAGTGGCGTATTCCTTGAACATTTACGAGAAGTGTGGGTGTGGGAGGAAGTTGTATTTTAGAGTGAATAAAACTCAGAGGAGTCACTCCTATGAACTGACAAAAATATCTTCTCCCACTTTGTATTGACCTCCTGTGAAGGTTCCTCTTAGACTCACTCTCTCTGTGCTTACAAACTTGTAATTAAGTCTGCTCTGATATAAATCTAAATGCTTCTGATGATATTTTTAGGAATACTATTCTTTATTAAATGAATGGTGTTCAAGAAGTGAGCATCATGTGGTAGAAATAGTTTAGGGGTGGTTAATTGAAAACCTGAGTTTTAGTCCTGGCACTACTAGTTACTTTGTATCCTTGGACTTAGCACTTAACTGTCTGGGCCTCCATGTTCTTCAAACCCTAGCTTGGAGAGATTAGAATTGATGATCTCTGAGATCCCTTCTAACTCTGAAATTCCTAATTTTAAGGCTCTTTTTGGCCAGGAATCTTGCATGATTGTGAGCTACTTTTGTCTGCTGCATTGCTTGTTTACTTCTTTTTTTTTTTTTTTAAGATTTTATTTATTTATTTGACAGAGAGATCACAGTAGGCAGAGAGGCAGGCTCCCCGCTGAGCAGAGAGCCTGAATCGGGGCCCAATCCCAGGACCATCATGACCTGAGCCGAAGGCAGAGGCTTAACCCACTGAGCCACCCAGGTGCCCCTGCTTGTTTACTTCTTGATCATTGTCCACAGATGAACCTTTTCAGTGATTGAAGGCTGTAGAGTTATTAATGTTCAGCCCTTTTATTAAAATACTTTTGTAAATTTTTCTGCCCACAAAAACAGTTGGCCTACCAAATTTGTTTGATTTTGTTCCCTTTACCAGTTTCCTCTCCCTTAAACCAGCTCACTTCTACATGTAAAACATGGAAACCATTTAGTGAAATGAATGTTAACATTGTTTTGGGTTTATCCTGCCACATCATTCTGGGAAGAAACAATGAATATTCCAGTATGATCTGCTGGATTCTTCCATGGTGCTTTCTTATGATACTTTAGTTGAAATGGAATAGAAATTGTAGACACAGTAATTTAAATTCCATTTTAGTTCTCTACCTGATTTACCTTATTCTAATTTCATTGGCATCCTCTAATTTATTTTAGATCCAGAGCATGTGCTTAAATTCATACATGATTGAAAGATATCACAGTGTGTAAGTACAGTTAGTACATTTTATTTAAATCTAATATGTAACACTCTATAAACGCTTTAGAATTTTAAAATACAGAGTGAATGCACAGGGGCGCTTGGGTGGTTCAGTCGGTTAAGCATCCTACTCTTGATTTCAGCTCAGGTCATGATTTCAGGGTTGTGAGATTAAGCCCCACAACAGGCTCTGCACTGGGCATGGAGACTGCTTAAGATTTTCTCCCTCACCTTTTCCCCCTCCCTCTCTTAAATAAATAAAGTGAATGCATATTTTTTTAATTAACATATAATGTGTTATTTGTTTCAGGGGTACAGGTCTGTGATTCATCAGTCTTCCACAATTCACAGCATTCACCATAGCTCCTACACTCCCTGCACATCTTTTTTTTTTAAAGATTTTATTTATTTATTTGACAGAGAAATCACAGGCAGAGAGGCAGGCAGAGAGAGAGGGGGAAGCAGGCTCCCCACTGAGCAGAGAACCCAATGTGGGGGCTCAATTCCAGGACCCCGAGATCATGACCTGAGCTGAAGGCAGAGGCGCAAAGCACTGAGCCACCCAGTTGCCCCCCTGCACATTTCTTTAAAGGACAGAATTGTATGAATTTATCTATGCTCAGATAAGACAATGAAAAGTACAGTGGTTCTCAGCCCCATTTCACCCTGCAGTCCTGTTCAAAGTAGTCCACTGTTAGTCATGTGATAAATACTCTTTCACATATTTTTCATACATTGTATGGACAGCCTAAACATTGTGGTGAACTTATCTTTAATGACTTCATGCATTATATACTAAGGGCTTCAATGATTAGGATTGTAATAGGATGGATTCTGGTTCCTTATTATACTTGTTGATAAGGCAGATTTTATTTTTTTTTTTTTAAAGATTTTATTTATTTATTTGTGAGAGAGAGAGAGCCAGCATGAGAAGGAGGAGGGTCAGAGGGAGAAGCAGGCTCCCCGCCGAGCAGGGAGCCCGATGCGGGACTCGATCCTAGGACTCCAAGACCATGACCTGAGCCGAAAGCAGTCACTTAACCAACTGAGCCACCCGGGCACCCCTGATAAGGCAGATTTTAAAATAGAAATTCACTGCTATCTTGTGTTTAATGTATTTAAAGGATTAGACCCAAGACCACGTTTATGAAGTAAGGGCTGATAGAATAAGCTACAATGAGAGGACAGTGTTCATATGATTTCGTCAATTTTAAAATGAGATATGACCTCCAAACTACAGTCCTACTTGCAAACAGTTGGTAACAGTTGTATTTTAAGAAGAGATAGAACAGCCAGTGTGGTTTAAGGGAAAAGAAAATCAAACTAAAAAGATTAATGATTGTTCTGTTTACTTGCTATCTAACAAAACATTTTGTAATTTCACTCTATTAGCAAAGCATTCTCAATCTCAATGTTCCCAGCTTGCTGTTCTTATAAAATACAGACTGTCCCCAGAGCTTTTATTTCAGCAAGTCTGAACTTGCCTTATGCTTCATCTTCAACGTGAACCATAGACACTGAAGCAGTTGGGCAGGAGAGTGATGTCCTGAGTACTTTTTATGACTAGCAGCCATGGGAACCATCAGATGTGAACCTTTTATTTTGGAATATAAGTTGCATGAGTGTACTGTTGTGTTAAATTATTGTGTCTACCACTGCCCTGTGTATTTTTGAACTAAAACAAAAATATTTCGATTTCCCTGAAGACATGTAATAGTTATTTAGTTGCAGTAGCTTACAAGTATCATCTCATCATTTATTTAATGCTCACAGAAACTTCTGCTGGAAGTTTAGGAAAATTACAGGACCTGCCCAGGTGTGTCAAAGCCAAGATTCAGATTGACTCGTTGGGTTTAACTCCTGTGATGATGGACCAGGGACTTCTCCTGGCAAAATTGTCAGATCAACTTTTTCAAAACTTCAGAAATTAACTAAGGTTCACAGCAATCCAAGAAGCATTTGTTTAAGAAAATCACCTGAATCTTCACGAGAACAGCAAGCTTTGTGGCAGTTTAAATTATGCTAATCACACATCCCCTCTTCTCAGCTACACAGTAGCCTTGAAAGCTAGTAGCCTTGCAACTTTGGTAGTGGTGTAAACAAGCAGCTCAGCAACCACTTGAATGGCAAAAGGGTCTGGTGTGCCTTAAAGCCCTATCCTGAGAGAATTGCTCCCATTTGATATGTCAGCTCACTGAGAATCTCCTCAGGCCTTACCTTTATTTGACCAGATTCAGAGCTTGCTCAGTTTCACCCCCAAAATATTTGTTCAAAACAATCAGCAGTAGTTTAACATTGCAGGTACCTAGGTGGCTCAGTTGGTTGAGCATCTGCCTTTGGTCTGGGTGGTGATCTCAAGGGCCTGGAATCGGGCCTCTTGTCAGGCTCCCTGCTCAGTGGGGAGTCTACTTGTCCCTCTCCCTTTGTCCACCCCCCCCCTTTCATGCACTCTCTCTCTCTCTCTCTCAAATAAATAAATAAATAAATAATTTTAAAGATTACAGGTACTTAGCTGAGGTGGTATTATTTGACATTAACAAAAGGCTAACTAAAAAACATAAAGAAAAAGGATGGCCAAAGGAGTCTTTGAAAAACTCCAATATATCCCTAGGAATCTGTAAGGCTCTACACATATTTAGGGCTTTTCACATATCCAGGAAAGACCTATGAAGGTCTTAATTAATCTCTTGCCTCTAGCTAACCTTGAGGCTCTATGCAAGCAGGAAGAGCGTACTAAGGCAGAGTTGTTAATTGCTTATTGGACCAGTGAAACTGTACCACAACAGACACAAAGAGAGAAGACACACCAATTCAAGGGACTTAAATCTTATTCCAGGGGCACCTGAGTGGCTCAATCAGTTAAGCATCTGCCTTCAGCTCAGGTGATGATTCTGGAGTCCTGGGATCGAGCCCAGCATTGGGCTCCCTGCTCAGTGGGGAGTCTTGTTTCTCCCTTTCCCTCTGTCTCCCCCCCCACACCTTGTGCTCTTTCTGTCTGTCAAACACATGATTTAAAAAATCTTGAAAGAAATCTTATTCTAGCTATTAGCTGACTACTGAGCTAATGGAACAGAGACACAACAATGATCCAAACTCTACAGAACTATTCCAGGAAAGTCAGTAAACAGTAACAACATAAACCCTGGGGTTGGGAAGATTTGATTTCCATAGTTGTCACATTGTAATATTTTACATTTTAAGTCTTCAACTAAAAATTACAAAACACACAAACAGGGAGGTATGGCTTATACACAAGAAAAATAAAAGCAGTCAGGACACAGCCCCTGAGGAAGCCCAGACATTGGGGTTACTAGACAAAGAGTTTAAATCAGCTCTTGTAAGTACATTCCAAAAAATAAAGGAAATCATGTATAAAGACTTAATGCAAGAAAATGTCTGCCTTCGGCTGAGAGACCAACGGGACATTACCAGGTCTTCGAGCAAATATATCATGGGAGTCCTAGGAGGAGAAAAGAGAAAGAAAGGAGTTGAAAGAATAACTGAAGAAATAAGGACTGAAATCTCTCCAAATTTGATGAAAAGTTTAAATTTGCAACTTGAAGAATCTCAACAAATTCCAAGTAAGATAGATTTTAAGTAATCCACACATAGACACATCATAGTAAAAAACCAAAGAGATAAAATCATGAAAACCAACAGCAGGAAAAAAGTGTATTTCCCTATCCACAAGATCCTCAATACTGCTGACACCTGACTTCTCATCAGAAACCCTGTCATCCCACTGCTCTCTCTGGCTGGGTAGGCAAGCACTTACTAGGTATGATTAGCTCTGACAGACTCTGTTGGGTTTGTGTGTCTGCTTTATAAGCCTTGTGTTTCCGATTTTCTGTGGCACAGCTTTTACTTGTAATGATGACATGCTTTATAATCATCCTCATTGTGGCAACAGACATGCTCAGACTGGTTTAGTTAAATCTTTTCAGCAGTGTCTAGATCTATAGATGACGAGAGTCAGAAGCCTCTTTAGTTAAGATACCCACTCAACAGGCTAAGACTCATTATGACTTCCTTTTGTGTGTAATGATATACAGGTGAGCTACCGAGAGGCATGTGGGATGCTGTAGTTCCTAGTTTGGTTTCCTTTTTCCTATTGTGTGGAAGTCTTTTATTTGGCTGGATTGGTTACCTGGGAAACAGCTGCAGGGTAAAGATGGATTGGCTGTTTGAGAAATGGAATTACAGGCCCCTTACAGAAGCAAAAGACCTGTTGGATAAAACAAAAATCAGTGAATGAGCTTGTGCCTAAATTATTAATTAGTGTGCTTTAGGAAATCACCCAAGCCAAGGTCTGTAGAAGAAACTATTTAATGCTATGTGATTTTAAAGACTTTATTTTTATTTATTTGTCAGAGAGGGAGCGAGAGAGCGAGCACAGGCAGAGTGACAGGCAGAGGCAGAGGGAGAAGCAGGCTCCCTGCCGAGCAAGGAGCCCGATGTGGGACTCGATCCCAGGACGCTGGGATCATGACCTGAGCCGAAGGCAGAGGCTTAACCAACTGAGCCACCCAGGCGTCCCATTAATTGCTTATTAATTCCTGTTTCATGCCCACTGCTGCAGGCCATTCTGGGGGTTACTAGTCAAGTAGAGGGGTCAGTTCCTTCCTTCAAAAGCCCATTTTCTGTTTGAGGTAAAAAGAAGTTACCTTAAAATCAAGTACACGATTGTGTGATGTGTCCAGAGAATTTGGAGGTTGTAAAAGATCTTGGCTAGTCAACATAAGCGATGGATTTGAATCTACAAGCGGGACATAATTCTTTGAGGTAAAAGATGAGATTTAAAGACCTGGTATGAGTTTGGGTACTAACAGTACCAGAATTTACAAGATGTAATAGTAGCAGCACAGGTACACTTGCAGATCTCTTTCCCCAGACAGCTTATGGAAAATAGGTGACTATGATAGAAACAATGTTGACTTAGAGTCTTACTCATGACAAAGAACTTCAGCAACAATGTTGAGTCTTTGTACTAGCCTGTAATTTATTTAGGGAAAGTCTATTTTCACTGTAAGTGTGACAGAGTATTAGTTTTTGGAATCTCTAACCACTATAACAGTGCTGAACACAAAGACATTCAATAATTCACAATTTTGTGAATTGCTTTTCTTATATACAGCATATCTTATGACTATCAGCTAGCTTGAGCTTACTTTTCTTCCAGAACGTAGCTGCAGAGTGTTTGGTCTCAATTTGTGGTAATAAGGACTTCTGTAAATACAGGAACGTAATGAACATCTGTCAGCTTATTGCCATTTGCTTTGTGGAAGGGATAGCTCTAATTTTCATTTTCTTACTTGTTCTGTTTGTATTCACCTGGTGTGGTATGCCAGTCAGGAGGGAAGCAGGAACAATCCCACTGAGGTCTACAGGCACAGGAGGTTATGTTAAATTTGAGCCCTGACGCTCTTTGTCATGTCCATAAACGGAAAGTAAGAAGTAACCTAAGATGGGGCGCCTGGGTGGCTCAGTGGGTTAAGCCTCTGCCTTCCCGCTCAGGTAATGATCGCAGGGGCGAATGTCTTTTGTTGTTGGTATTGTCATCATTTTTGTTCAAATTGAGAAAATAATTAAGACTAAAAAAAAAGATGCAGAAATCTGTTATGCTTTTAATGGTTCCAGAAATTTCTTGTGTTTTAAACGTTTTCCCTTTTGCACTTGCTCTTAAAGGGAGAAAGAAAGAAACAGTTTTCACTCAAAAGTAACATTTTAATTGTTCTTAATGGGAAGAGAATAAATATTTTCCCCTTATCTAGTTTTCTGTAAATTAATTGACCCCAAGTTTGATAGAGGAGTTCCTTGGATTTGATACAAGAACATGTTTATGTAAAAATAGCTCCTAATGGCCTCTGCCTTCGGCTCAGGTCATGATCCCAGGGTCTTGAGATGGAGCCCCACATCGGGCTCTCTGCTCCGCAGGGACTCTGCTTCCTCCTCTCTCTCTCTGCCTGCCTCTCTGCCTACTTGTGATCTCTGTCTGTCAAATAAATAAATAAAATCTTTTAAAAAAATAGCACCTAATGTTTTACAAAAATTGCCATCATGTTATATAAATGGGAAAAGGGTCATTTGAAAAATTATCACTAATGACGTTATGCTTTTCTGCTGAAGCATACTAGTAATAGTTTAGCAATCTGAACACTTGTGCATTGCAGAGGAATTGTCAAATTTACCACAGGGAGGAACCTACTAGTTTCCCCAACATTTTCTTGAATTTAATATTCTTAGACCTTTTTTTAAAGATTTTATTTAGATATTTGTTTATTTATTTATTTATTTTAGAACAAGAGCTTGCAAGCCAGGGGAGGTCCAGAGGGAGAGAGAATCTCAAGCAGACTCCGTGCTGAGTACAGAGCCCAGTGTGGGGCTCAGTCCCAGGACCTGAGCCAAAACCAAGAGTTGGATGCTTAACCAACCAACCCCCCGCAGGCACCCCTGTTCTTAGGCCTTTTAACTCTAATAAAATATATTGGTTCTAATATTTAATCCATTATTTAATTTTATCTACATATTATGAGTAGACATATTTCAGGTTTGTCTACAGTTTCCTGAAAGGTGTTTTTCTCCTCATCCAAAATGAGATAATATACAATGAGTCTTGGATCTGCGAATAGAAGAGTTCCAGTTCTTTTGGCTAGTGTGTAAGCTCAGCAAGACCAGGAGCCCCATCTGTCTTTTTTTTTTTTTTTTTTTCAAGATTTTATTTATTTATTTGACAGAGATTACAAGTAGGCAAGAGAGGCAGGCAGGGAGAGAGGAGGAAGCAGGCTCTTCGCGGAGCAGAGAGCCCGATGTGGGGCTCGATCCCAGGACCCTGGGATCATGACCTGAGCTGAAAGCAGAGGCTTTAACCCACTGAGCCACCCAGGCGCCCCACCCCCATCTGTCTTGTTCACTGTTGTTTCCCTGGAGCCCAGAACACTCACTGCCTGATACAAAGTACTCTGAAAAGTATTTGCTTAATGAATGACTGAAAGAACTATGTTTTGTGGGTTTTATGAGGTGTTTTTGTTGTTGTTTTTTTTAAGTTCACTTTGTATGTTAAGTGTAACTACAATGGAATGCTGAATAGTGAGACTCAGTGGAATTAAATACCTGCATGACCTACACAGAAATAAGATTTAAGGACTAAAGGGGTATTGGTGGGGGATACTTCTCAGAAATGCCAAACCCGTTAAAATACTCCCACCTTTTGCATCTCCCCAGGAGCACTCACTGTGGGCCTCGTGCGACAGTGTCAAACAATTCATGGACGAGACCGGACGTGCATCCCACCTCGGCTTCCCCCAGAGTGGGTCACCACACTGTTTTTTATCATCATGGGAATAATTTCATTGACTGTCACATGTGGTTTGCTGGTGGCTTCCCACTGGCGGAGAGAAGCTACAAAATATGCTCGATGGATAGCATTCACTGGAAGTAAGTAATCTGTGCTTACTAAATTACTAGAAGGCATGCCCACTGATATTTAATGAAGATATCAAGAATCAGTCATAAGGACTCCATAATCATCAAAGAGCACCACTTGCTGTGGCCGTCATATAGACTCTACACAGTCCCATCAGTTCTTCAGAATTCTCACCACAAGATCAAGACATCCAAAATATTAATTGCTTTGTATGAAATGGTATATTAATGAATTTTGGTTTTGCTTACATTGTGACATAAGCGTTCTAGGTCTGGGCTCAGAGCTATCACTAGCCTGAGTCTTTTACTCTTCTTGAAGTATTGGTATCCTCTACCAAATGAAGGTAAATCTAGAACAAAATGTACAGAAATATAAATTAGATTAAGGTGGTGATTTGTTTTTTAATATTAATTTTGAGTTTCTACTGTGAGTTGTGCAACCATTGAAAAAACCAACACATTTGGTTAATAGTTATTTATCAACATTTCATATTCCATTAAGCTCTGCCCCAGGGTATGATATATATTATACATTCTCTTGTACTGTACAAAATTGGTTTAATTTCCCAGCACATCAGGGGCTTTTCCCAAGTTTAAAGTAGCAAAAAATGCATAAAGGAAAGATATTTCTGTAATTTTGCTTTCTTGCTTCTTTCTAAAGCAATTTTGTCCCCCCCCCCCCAGGGGATATTTGTCAATGTCTGGAAACATTTTTGATGATCACAGCTAAGGGGGTCTTACTGGCATCTTGAGTAGAGACCGGGTTAATGACAAAACTTCCCACAAATGCAAAGAACAGCTCCCCACAACAAAGAATTATGAGGCCCAAAGTGGCAATGGACCCTGTTGAGAAACTCTGCTCTAAAAAACAGGATAACATGGGACGCCTGGGTGGCTCAGTGGGTTAAGCCTCTGCCTTCAGCTCAGGTCATGATCTCGGGGTCCTGGGATCGAGTCCCGCATCAGGCTCTCTGCTCAGTGGGGAGCCTGCTTTCCCCTCTCTCTCTGCCTTCCTCTCTGCCTACTTGTGATCTCATGTGCTCTCTCTGTCAAATAAATACATTTTAAAAAATAAATAAAAATAAACGAAAAAACAGGATAACAATCCTTATGCCAAATACCACGGGATTTAACTTCTAATTCAATGCCTTATAATTATATCAGGTTTGCATAAGTTTTAAAAAGTGAATATTATAACATGGCTTACTTTCACTTGATATTTTCATTTAGAACTTGTATGGTAGGTGTAAGGCATAATCCCTTGGATCCTTATTAATGTTAAAGCTCAGTTTATCCTTAAAGACCTTAAGACAGAGATATTAGTTCATGAGTCTCAGTTTCTCCCTATCTCTCTGTGAAACTCTTTAATGTATATGTTTCTGGCTCTGTTGTTTTACTTCTATCTGTACATCTCCCTTAATTTTAAAATTTAGATCAAGTTGACTTTGACTAAAAAGTCCTCTCTGTTCTTATTAAGAAATGTATAACAAGTTGATGACCTTGTTTGAGGTCAAGCAGACCTCCTGAGACCATTCTTTTCTGAATAGTAGGGTCCGCAGGCAGTTGTAGAGACAGTGCTGCTAAATTAATTGATGAAGAATTTTAAGGGACTCTTTACTCACAGATAACAATTACTTATCCAGATAGAATTCATTCTTTAAGGAATAAAGTCAAAGTGGCAGGATTTAGTTTCTGGATTTAGTTAACATTTGGGAAGGCATATGCTCTGAATACCAAAAATATAAAATGTAATTTAATAAATAACACTACTCTAGTATGAGTCAAAGAAAGCATTAAAATGCTTATGTGAGCCTTTGGTTCTTGGAACCCAATAAACAGAAAGAAGTATGGTTATCTTGTTTTTCAATTCAACAGATATGTAAGTATATGTAGCTACCTCCAAATGTAATGTGTTTACCCTTTATTTTTTAGTTAAATAATATAATAACTTCTTAAAATAGTATGTGCATATGACACATAATTCAAAGCCTAAGAAAGGGTTGCCAGGGGAAAAGTAAGTCTCATGTGTGGCTTCATCACCTTGCCATTTAGTACCTTTTAGCTGGAAGCAACCATTGTTACCAGTTTCTGGGATTTCCTACCAGAGGTGTCCTATGCATAGAAACATATATGTATATGTGTGAATGTTCTATGAATATATATATTCTATTTATACTGTTCTGTACCTTGGTTTTTTAGCTGAGCAATATACTTACAGTTAATGTCATCTAAGTAAACATAGGGCTGCATTACTCTTCTCAGCTTCCTTAAATACATTGTTTTTGTTACCAGAGCTAGTCCACTAGGGTGGCAGTTCTGAGAGACATCTAGCTCCCCCTGATATTTCCATTCAGCCTTTGAAAATGTACTTTATTTCTCTTGTATATATTTCTATTCCTCTTAAACTGTAGTTTTGGTAAAAATGTCAGGGTAACATTTTCTAACAGGTTTACACAGTGGGGAACTTTCTCAGAGGAGAGCCACATGTGATGCAGCCTGCCTCTGGGGTCAAGGGCAACAAAGATGTGTCTTTTTCTTCAAGTCTGACCCTTATCCTTAACTCTGCCACTGTAATTTACATTCCCATCTCCCAGTAAACTCAGTATCTGAGTCTCACCATCAAGAAATCTCTTCCATGGAAGATAAGAAGTGATGTCTTTATAGTCTTATTTAGGACCCAAAATTTGATTGTCAAAAACTGATAGATGTTATCAGCATTAATAATATTTTAAGATCTAGGGCACCTGGATGGCTCAGTGGGTTAAGCCTCTGCCTTTGGCTCAGGTCATGATCTCAGAGTCCTGGGATCGAGCCCCACATTGGACTCTCTGCTCAGCAGGAAGCCTGCTTCCCTCTGTCCCTCTGTCTGCCTCTCTGCCTACTTGTGATCTCTCTGTCAAATAAATAAATAAAATCTTTTTTAAAAAATAAATTTGTGGGGCACCTGGGTGGCTCAGTGGGTTAAAGCCTCTGTCTTCGGCTCAGGTCATGATCTCGGGGTCCTGGGATCAAGCTCCACGTCGGGCTCCTTGCTCAGCGGGGAGCCTGCTTCTCCCCCCCTCTCTCTGCCTGCCTCTGTCTACTTGTGATTTCTCTCTCTGTGTTAAATAAATAAATCTTTAAAAAATAATAATATTTTAAGATCTAAAGTAACCTCACAGGTCCCAAGAGCTTAAAAGAAAACTTATCCACTTATATTAAATCTTCCCAGAAGTATAGAGAACCTAACTCTTTGGATTAAAAACCAAGATTAGGGGCGCCTGGGTGGCTCAGTGGGTTGAGCCTCTGCCTTCGGCTCAGGTCATGATCTCAGGGTCTTGGAATCGAGCACCCATTGGGCTCTCTGCTTGGCGGGCAGCCTGCTTCCTCCTCTCTCTCTCTGCCTACTTGTGAACTCTGTCTGTCAAATAAATAAATAAATAAAATCTTTTAAAAAATAAATAAATAAAAAATAAAAACCATGATTAGATCAAATAGAAGTTTACTGCTTCCTTAGTATTTGATTAAGCTTTTCCTAACTAATTGGGAAAGTATTTAACTCTTGTAAAATATTAAACTCTACTTTAAATGTAATCATTAAATGATTACTCCATTATGAAGGATAGATTTTTATTTTAGAGCATAAAGTGGAAAAAGATAGGAGTGAAGTTGGCACATTAACAGGATAAACAGTTATAGTATCTGCATATCTCTAAGCACTTCTAAATTATATGTGTTTCTTGAGATTATATGAGTCAACATTAACAAATTGTTTTTAAAGCAAGAACTTTATCCCATTGTTTTTCAGTTAGATTGTGTATAGCTACTTGGATTACGGTTTCATTTTATTTACCAAACCATATTAAGGCATAAGAACTGTTAGAAATTGGTGATAGATAAACCAGTAGTCTTACTGCTGACGGTACAACAGAAAGGCCAAAAGATCCAATACTTAATATGTGAATTTTTCATTTGTTCCTTTGTAGGCACCTGAAAGAGTACAAATTCACTTATGTAACATTATTTGATGTGGTTGTTGGCCCAAAATGAAGTAGGCTGTCTGTATAATATAAGATAATCCATCTAGGTGGTGCAGAGCTAACAAGAATGCTGATGTGTTCTATAAACCAGTGTATTAATTAAGAAAATGTTACTTTTTAATACCTTGGATATTACCCTAGAGGTATTTCTTCCAGAAAAAGATTCCTAATTGGCATTTTAAGGTCTCTCCTATTAAATTTGTTGATTGATTAACACAAAAATAATTTAGGACAACTGTCAGCTGCTGTATTTATCCAGGACTTTGTCTGTATTCCTGGGGATATGTTTAACTTGGAGGAAGTTTCTCATTTGGTTCATAATGGAAAGCTTCACCCCTTCACATGCAGTGAGTATAGTAACCTGTCTTCATATTATGCTGAAGAAATGTTTCTGCCTCTAAAGAAATTTGAAGGACTATGAACATTTGACCAATGTACTTTCAAAAAGCGTGAAACATTCTCTTGGGAAAGCTAGCCTATCAACAGGTAATTTGTGTGCAGTAGGAAGAGTGTTTCTTTGGTAGCCCTTGGCCATATAAGCTGTTTGCTTAAACAGAGAGCTATGGAATTCTGCCCAGATGCTGGGTTTTCTGATACCTTTCTAGAAACATTTTAGCAAATAATATATATCATTTTGTTTGCATACAAAATGCAAAGAAGCCCTCCCCCGTCCCATTTTAACCTGTGTACTCAGAAAACTGAGAGAGATTTTATTTTTTTCTAACACTGTCCATAATGAGAGAGCACCACTCTTGACAGTTTACTAATCATCTCAGAAGTCTGAGGTTCTTTCCACTAAGTGATAAATAAGAGTAAGATAAATAGTACTATATTTGTACCTTTTCTCCAATTCCTTCTAATACCAACTGAGAGGAACAGAGAATTTGCAGAGTAATAACTGATAATATGCAACATTTATTCAGAACTTACTATCAACCTGGCATGGTGCCAGGGACTTAACATTGTTTTGTTTATCCTTCTGGTATTTTACCCATTTTTAGAAGGGAACCAGAAGCCTAAGATTGCACAGCTAATAAGTAGTGGAACCAGAACCCAGCCCCTCTCTAATTCTAGCTCGAGCCCTTAGTCACTACTTTAAGTGGTCAACTATAGTTTATGTACAACCTGAAATTAATACATGTCTGCTAAATATACAGGAATTCAATTTTTTAATTAAAATTTTAAAAAAGAATATATAAGCACTTGCTTAGTAGGTTTGGAGCCCTTTCTTAATGCTGATACTCAAAATCATCCTAACACATATAAAAGGCAAACACAGCTTTTACGATATATAATTGTTAGGCTTTGGGGATATTATGTGATCTGTAGAAGAGGTAAAATCTTTTGACAATGTTTTAACAGGTTTGGCCATGTTATCAATCCACAACCCTTCTTATAAACTTCCTTTGTGCCAGATTTTCATTGTTTTCTTAATCACCAAACCATGTTACTAATGTTGTGTTTTGGTTTGTTTTACAGTGATCCTTTTCTGTATGGCTGCCCTAATATTTCCGATAGGATTTTACATCAATGAAGTCGGAGGTCAACCTTATAAATTACCCAACAACACAGTAGTTGGGTCATCATATGTACTTTTTGTCTTATCAATTTTCTTTACAATAGTAGGACTTCTATTTGCTGGCAAAGTTTGTTTACCAGGCTGATGAATGTCTAAACTGCTCAACTCTTCTATTATATTTTATTTTATTTTATTTTTTTATTTTTGGAGGGGGGAGAACAAAGACAAGGCATCTGAGTAGTCCTCTCATAGGAAGATGCTTAGATGAAACTGATGTTGAAAAGGAAAAAAAAAAATGCTTTGATTTGTTCTCACTATGCACTTTGGATTTAAAAACAAAACAAAACAAACAAAAAACAATAAGGAGAGCCTTTTCCATAACCAAATACAGACAATATTGACTAAATCTCCTGAGCATATTCAGGCAGTCAGGTCTGCACTGTGATAGCAACCTAGTGAAGGAGAATGCTTTATACTAAAAAGCATGTGGCCCTTTGTGACTCTGTTGTTCCGTTTTTAATGTCTAATGATTGATGAAAAAAAAAGTCTAAGTATTTATGAATCATGGTGGACCAGAGGGTTACAAGAGAAGTTCATGTGGGGCTGGCCTCACCTCCTAAGAAATTAGTGTTCACAGCTTCCTTGTAATGGTATGAGCCTTTGGCACCAGAATGATTTGCTGTTGCATTACTACACCAAGAAGCCAATAGATCAAAACTTATTTGCTAAAATGTATGTAAAAATCCTGAAATTCCCTATTCTCTGTGTACAAAACAAAACAAAAAAATCAAACACTAAGAGACATGTTGTTGGGGGTGGGTGGGTGGGGGAAATATTCCTTATATTTATATAAATATATATATAATATATATATTTTGCTGATGCAGTATACAGTGTGTATATATGTGTGTGTGTGTGTGTATGTGTGTGTAAATTTATATACACACACATGCAAACAGTTCCTGGAAGAGAACTCTGAATGCTTTGCTAGCAAAACACTGTGGTGTGCAAACCTAGAACTCAATAGAAAAAAAAAGCCATTTATCTGAAGGCTGCATAGTGGAGAGAGTCTTCAGTTTACCTCATTCTTTGTAGCAGCCCTTGATTTTAACAGGTTTTGTAATAGGTACAAATAATCCCATACCTTTCTAGGTCCAATTTTAAGTTAAGCTAAAATTCTTTGTAGGGTTAATTTATTTGTATATGATAGTAGAAGGTAAGATCATGTAAAACCTTATAATTTGGGGAATCGGACACTATTTAAATTATTGGCAACTGTCGTCTGTTGTACAGGGGTTCTCTTTTTCTACTGGCTCAGTCTGTTACATCAGTAATGCATTTTCTATGTTCAAGCACACAACTTTACATAAATACAAAGTTCACTAGTAAGGTCAATTTATAATACTTTGGCTGTCTACAACACTAACTGCACTCTGCTGTAAAAACTAAATGTGTGTTCTTTTCATGTAAGCATTATTAATGTATCTCCTTTACCAAAAACCTGAGCAATACAATATTTCCTTTATATGCTATATGCCTTTGTTTGCTAAAAGCTAACATTTTTGCATTTACTTTAAAGGGCTGTACTAAACCCACAGCTTTACGTTTTTTCCTAGAAGCAGCATTGCAGCTAAGCCCCGAAGCCACAAATAGTTTTAAAATACGGTATTTGTCTTCTCCACATTTCCATGCTTTCATATCAGTGCTTAGTTCTTTTTCCAGATGAACACTATAGATAATTCTCCTGTTTGAAATGTGGGGCAGGAGGCTCTTTCTTAGCAATGGAGCTAAGTTTTTCTCCTTTCTAGTGAAACAGCAACCCAAATGTCCCTATTAGTAGAGTTAGAGTCCCATGTAGTCCATGCTTCACGCAAACAGAAACAAATGCACTGTTTTTTTTGAAAGCTCAATTATAAATTATAACTGGGTTACTTCATAAATGGGGCTGCCTCCTCAGATATTCAGAGTATAAAATGGAGGAGCCTGATGTGTTTCACACTGGCTTGACGTTCATATATCTTACTGTTAATTCAACAGTATTTTATTGTGAAAGAAAACCCCAGTGTTTCAGCTCACTCAGGAGTCAGGGTAAGAGGTGAACCACCACTGTGGTGCATTCCTTGAGTGTTCTGGGGGAAGGTCACACTTTTCCTTCCCAGGGTCAAAGAAACCTTTGGGAAATGACTGAAGGAGACTATTTTTCCCCAAGTATTATGATGTCTAGTTAATTCTGAGAATACCACTGGATGTGTTCCATGGACATTTGGGATTGCAGTTCCCATTGTGATTTGATTGGTTCTCAATCGAATGGATCACTTTGAAGGAAAGTTTTGGTTGTCACCATTATACCACTGAGATAAAGTGTTAGCAAAGTATGGTTCAGCTTAATTTATGATATGACCAAGAGCTTTTCTCTTCCAAAAGATGAATTTTATTGTAAATAGTTTCTCAAATATTTTTAACTGGATCAAGAGCATGGGGAGAGAAAGTTTCTCAGCTGCTAAGAATTTCCCCACTGTTTACTTCTTTCACTTACAGTGGTATTACATATAAGATGACAAAATTTAAGGTTTTATTTGTATCTATTACCCAAACCATCAAGTTGTCTTTAATTTCATCATGTCTTGGAGGTCCAGTGCATAAAGGGCTGATAGAGGAACACTCCCTCTAACCAGTCAGCACTCTACCCAGGATTGAGACTATCCCATCAAGTAGTATGTGAAGTCAAATCTTTGTACTCTTCCAGACCAAACAATGAAATGGATTCATTCATATAAAATTCTATAAATCCTGTAAGTGGAAAGATAGACAACTGTCAGCAGTTGCTTTTAAAAAGGTCACTATAATAAGTACTATATAGTACAGTATTAATTTATAGCAGGAAATCATATCTTGTAAACTGTATATAAAACACTGTTTTATGGTGCAATCATTTGTCAAACTTTTGTCTGTTACATTGTTTTTAGAGTGTGTGCATTCTTCTCATACCTAAGAACATCACTGTAAAATCTGCTGAAAACTATTTATAGGTTTTATTTGCACAAGACTTAAATTAGTTTGGAATTTTTGGAAGCTCCTATTGAACATGGCTAAACATCTGTAAACATGAAAAATCTTCAGTTCATTAAAAGCAAACATTTCAGTATGATTCTTTCCAAAGGTAATCCATGTTCTATGTTGTTAATGTGTGTATGTAATTTTTCTGACTCGTCTTCTTATCCTGTTTTCTCTTCCATTTGTTTTGTTTTTGAAGGATGGCTTTTTTCTTTTTTTAATGTTCTAAATGACCAAAACACTTCATTGATTTTTACCCTTTTACCTAAAGCTTTGATATCCCTGCTTGATATTCTGTGAATTCACTGTTTAATATCTTAAGTAAAATAATAGTCCTGGTGACATACAGTCTATTGATTTAGAGAAAAGGCCCTAAAAAAGTATTGGAAACTAACTTTAGATATACTCTTAGCTTTTATTTCGCATCGTGGGCTTCATGGGAAGAACATGTTGCATTTATTTTGTCTTTATTAAAAGACTACTAGCCACAAGTTACTCCAATTGCAGTAACTGTTTTATCAACCCACTTTGATCTTCTTTTAAAAATTAAATTTACATTCACAGTTCAAAACAGTAAGCTGTCTTTAAGAAATAATTTTTGAAGGATAAAAATGTATGAAGGAAAAACATGGCCTGTGTAGGTTGGATTTCCTACACAGGACTTACTAGTTGTATCACCTCAAGAGATTTTAGAGTTTGTGATCAAGGTCTGTATATTACCCCAAATTTTATTAAGAATTGTTTTTTAATTGGTTATAACATTTTTCACTTAATAGTTTCAAAACAAATTGTTAATACAAACTGTATAAAATGAACATAATTTTCTTCACTTGTATTTTTGTTATTGAGCAAGTTTATCAAAATAAATTGTCTACTAAAGAAACTAAAAAGGCTCCTATTGCTTTGAAATAAGCTTTGATTTTAAAAATTCATTTCAGAAGTTGATTTCTTACAGAGGTTTTACATATTCACACAGTGATAGTGCTCTGCCCCTTGGTTTTGTTTTGTTAGCGTTGGGCAGTGAGAAGATCTCCCTCTTCTTCCACTCCCGCCCCCAGCTCCCTCCTTGGGAAGAGATGCCGGTAATATTCCAAAATATGGATTAGGGCATATTTACCAGTAAGAAGAGTCAATCAGCAATAGAGCCCATACATATGTAGCTCTCTCTTCTGCATCATGTTTTTATGAACTGAGAGAGATCCACTGAGCCAAGGCCCTCAAAGCCAGCCGTCTTGCCTTTCTCCCTCTCACATAGACCGAGGACCATTCGTCTTTGCTTCAGTCTCCTGTTTCTACTTCACTGCAGGCCAAAGGATTTGGCTTCCAAAATTTTAAAATTTGGGTTGAAGGAGAGGACAGAGGGCTCAAGTCTTTAGACTCATACATGTGCTCTGTCACAGCTTTACTGTGGCTTTCTCGAGCAGTCTCAGGATTAGCCCAGCCGAATAATAACTAATAGAGCACTACATTTACCCTTTGCTGCTGTTTCTTCTTTATAATGGCCCTTACAGGAATCTCTCAGGGAGTTGGAAGATAAAGACAAAGTAGGATTTGGATGTTCTTGAGTTCTGGATCATAAAGGCATCTTATTATCTTCTTGGAGTGACCAGTCATCCCCATTTGCCTGAGACTGAGGGATTTCCTGGGAAATGAGACTTTTGGTGTTCTAACTGGGAAAATTCCAGGCAAAAGGGATGAGCTGATCACCCTATCTTCACACTATCCAAATCTACCCTGGTGTATAACACAGATGAGAAGTATTTGAAGAATTCTATAAACATTACTAAAGACGTCAGTTGGAAATTATAATGGTAGACTTACACAACTTGTAAGGGAGTGGGAGAAAACACTTTTCCTTCTCTTTGGTAATACCTTATGAAAAAACAGACTAGCTTTAAAAACAATAACGTGAGGGTGCCTGGTGGAGCTTACAATTCTTGATCTTGAGGTCATGAGTTCAAGCCCCACATTGGGGCCAAGAAAACCCCACAATCACATGAGTCCATAGACACCTCATTTGACTTAGTCTTCCACTAACTTTGTTCTAACTACTGTATGAGGACATTATAGGAAAAACACCAAGACTAGAAGACTGGGTTCCTCTCATGCAAAGTCAACTCTTCTGGGTCACAGTTACCCAGCAACAAAATAAAAGTAGGTATTTATAAATGGTATCAAAGATAGAAAGCATAATGTTGTATTATTTTTTTTAGAGATTTGGTTCTTTTCCCAGGAGGAGAAAACAATGGGATGATATTTTCAAGCATATTCAAGTTTTCTACAATTCAGCCTCAGTTCCACGCACAGACGGACAACCCAAGATTAAATTTCAAGAAGAGATTTTTCATGAGACTCAGAAGATTTTAGAGCTGGATGAAATGCAAAAGACCGCATCCAGTGTTTCCATTTTCCAGATGAAGAAATCAAGGCCTCAGAAGAGCAGACTGCCTTTCCCGAAGTCACACTAGCAGAGCAGGCACCTCACATAGGAAGAAATGTCTGTGACTAACAGTCCTTGGACAGTTGACCTAGGACAGCTAGCTGTTCGTGTTCTATAGTGTCTGAACCAGTCTTCCTTCCACTAATCTCCATCTATCCCACCCCACTAATTTCTACCAAAATTACCTTAACCCAAAAGAAAGCCTATGATTTCTTTGAGTTCCTGTCATTCTCACTCTACAGAATGAAGTGCAGACTTCTTTTTTTTTTTTTTTTTTTTTAATTTATTTACTTGTCAGAGGGAGATGGAGAGCGAGCGAGCGAGCACAGGCAGGCAGAGTGGCAGGCAGAGGCAGAGGGAGAAGCAGGCTCCCTGCCGAGCAAGGAGCCCGATGTGGGACTCGATCCCTGGACACTGGGATCATGACCTGAGCCGAAGGCAGCCGCTTAACCAACTGAGCCACCCAGGCGTCCCAAGTGCAGACTTCTTTAGCATGGCTCCCTGATCTGGCTTCAGTCTGTCTCTTCCGTCTTTTTACCCACCATTGTATCTCTTCACCTTATACAGCCAAGCTAGCTAGTCTCCGTTCTTTCACTACACCTGCTCTTTGTCTTGGCTGTGACTGCACTACCTCCTCCTCACAGTTTTCCCTAATTCTGCTCATATTTGAAACATAGCTAATTTTTTTGTGCTTTATCTTTGGCTTATACCTCTAATAGAACTTACTTGAGGTGAGTAGACTGCCTGGATTCAAATCTCTGTTCCAAAATACTAGCTGTGTGACCCTTGATAAATCAGCCTCTGTGAGCCTTGGTTTTTTTTTACCTGTAGAATAGGGTTAACAGTACCTATGTCATAAGGTTATTGTTGGTTTAAATGAGAAAGCATGGAAAGTGCCAGGCTCATAGTAAGCATTCAACGTTAGTTGCCGCTGTTCTTATTAATAAACATCTCCCTATCACTAGATCACAAACTCTTGAATGTAAGGAATGTGGCTTTCTCATTTCCCTTAGAGACCTGGCACATTGCTTTACATGTGAATTGAATTATCATAATTAAATTTGGCCTAGGTTATAAAGGAAAACTGTGAAACTGTATTTGAGAGACCTAGCCATCTATCTACCAGGACTGTTTCAGTGAAAATCTTTGTGAAAACAGAGGCTTTCCTAGATCAACCGTTACAAATCAATGTGGCTATTTTATTGGTAGGTATTTGACTGTATAATATGCCAGTTTCATTGACCTCCTTAGGATTCAAGACCTAGGACCTTTACTACTCAAGACTCTTTGTGGACTGAAGACCCTTTGCTACTGAGTTCATAGTGCTCCACTGTCGATACCAACACAAAGAGCACCAGGATGATGCGAGCACCCTGTCGATCCTGAGAGAACTCTGGAGGCTTCTTCAAGCTTTCGTGTTCTCAGCTATCTTGAAGCCATATATTTGGTATGTTTTGCAAAGACTCGGTTCTGCCAAGGTGGTTTTAATTATTTCTGCTAAAAGGAATGGACTCAAGGATTTGATCTCATTTTAGATGCAGTTATCCCCAACCGGCCATGTTATGGCCCTTTAGTAATTCCTGCCATTGTATTTGGTCACTATTAAATCAATCCCTATAATCTGTCAGAGCCAGTCGGTAAAATAAATGCTGGGTCCTCACTCTGGCACTCTTTTCTTGTTTAAATATTTAATTTGGTTGTCTTAGACAATTGGCACATTTTCTTAAATAAATTTAAAAAACAACTCATTCTTTTATATTGCTTTGTTCTCTGTGGCAAAATGCAAATGCAGTTGAAGAACCAATCAAAGAAAATCCTTTCCATTATGCATAATAAATTGCTCTAGAGGAAAGATAATCCATGTATCCAAGAAAGCTTTTAAGTACCTCATATCTTACTAATGTCATTAGTGAGTAGTGGACTCCTACTGCGGTATCACCCCCACTTTACCTAATTTTTGCTGTTTCGGGGTCATCAGTAACTTTTTCTTGTCCCAAGTGCTGTTGTGGAGAAGGAAGTTACTATAACCCTAAACTGGGGCAAAGGGATTTTTTTTTGTTTTTTTACAGTAACATGTCTGTAAAGTTAAAAAATAATGAGTATAGGAAATTAAAAGTCTCCCCCCATCCACCTTTCAGAAATTACCACTATTAACAGTTTATTAGGTTTCTTGCAGATATTTTGCTATATTTACTATATATATAGATGCATATACTCTCTCTCTCTGTGTCATATATATATATGTATATATATATATATACATATATATATATATGGTGTGTGTGTGTGTGTGTGTGTGTGTGTGTGTGATGGCCATGTCCTGTTCAGTTTTAACAAAAGCAAGATCATATTATACATGCCTCCCACCACTTTCTTTTTTACTTATGATGGGTATCTTTCTGTGTCACTAAATATAAATCTGCATTTTTAGTGGCTGTATAGTATGTGTGTGTGTATGTGTGTGTCCTCCTCCCTTGTTGATGTTCATTTAGGTAGTCTTCAAGTTCTTTGCTATTACAAATAATGCTGCTTGAACTTAGGCCTTAGATAACAGGAACTTTCCACATACCATGATAACATGACATTCTAACTGAAGTCTATCAACTACCCCATGAAAGTCAGTACATATATTTTTAAATATTGTGGTTAAGAAATAGTGGCACTCAATACGAGTTTGGAGAAGGAAACTAATATTAAATTCAGGTTATGTGTTTTTCCATATGTCATCTTAACCCTCCTCCTGGGGTGAAGTGGAAGTGGTATTTTGTAGACCAGAAAACCATGCATCAAAAAGGGAATAATTTACCCAAGGCTCAGTAACTAATAATGTTGAATCTGGGTTTCAAACCTAGGTTCTCTGACTTCAAAATCAAGAACCACTTCTGTCCTGGCTAGTGTGAAGGAAATAAAAATAGCTTGTCCCAGTTGCATGATTTCTTGGCTCAGACATGAGCGGCTGAATCTATGGTTTGCTTCTTCTGCATGTGGAATGCAAGCAACCATAAAAGGTAGTCCTGCTTAGAAACAACCTATAAATACTATATAATTTGTTGAGAAAAGTATGTAAGTTATTAAGCTGTTTGTGTTCAGTCTTCCCTCATTCCCCTCTCACTGTCAAGCTTTCTGCAATCCTGCTAAGTGGTAACTTCACTGATGGGTGAACTAGATGATGTCACCCTTTGATTTTACTGGGACACTTGTGAATTGAGCACCCAGGGAAATTTCCCCAAACAGGCTAGATCTTCTCCCCTCTGTAACACTTAAAAAACCAATTAACTAGATCCCTTCTACCCTGTTAATGGGAAATCTACTGGTTATTGGGTTACCCTAGGATTGTGCAGAGGACCATGGTTCAAATATTAGAAAGCCCCCTCCAGTCATTTGTCATCTGTCCACACTTAACCACTGCTGAGACTTTTACTATTCGAGGCTGAATGGTGCAGGAGTTCTGTGTCCATCCCACCTTTGGGGCATGGTGAAGTTTGGTGAGCTGGGAAGACTTTCTCCCTGGACTAAGGACACATTTCCTCTTAGGTCTTACCATCTCAAAGTGCTGCTACCAAACACTGAGCCAGCCCCTACCCCTTCTGATTTTCAGATACCTGATTTCTTGACCTCTGTCTCTTTCTTCTTCTCTTTTGGCTTTCCTCAGATGCATATTTTCCTAGTACCCATGTCCCCTTCTTTGGTTCAAAACAAAACAATCCAGCTTTTTTCAATGGGCTGATTGCATCCTCCGGCTGCAAGACCGGACACAGAAGCCAGGTCTGGCCAATCAGAGCCACAGTGACTGTTTCAGAAATGAGTGGGTCACATGACCAAGCCAAGCCTGGGCCTTTCCTGGAGCTCCTTGGGAAAGAGGTGCCCTTCTTTTAGGGTTGCTAAGTTGGAGGGCGGGGCCGCGGAGTGCTGCTGGTGTCCAAGTTTGCCAAGCACTCATGAAGAGCCTGCTTAAGAATAAGGCCATCACAGAAGAAAGGAGCTGGAAAATGGAGACAGATTTCTATTAACATTGTATTAGCCTTTGGATCAAGCCATGTACGAAACCAGAAAATCCTTTGATTTTTCTGTTGTTTGAGCAGATAAATTCCCTCTTTTCCTTAAGCCAGTTTGAGTTGGGTTTGTCTCTTTAACCTGAAAGAATCTTGATACACTCACGCTTCTCTTGACATTAAGCACATCCTTCACCTCCCGTGCTTTGGCACGTCACTTTAATCTCTCAGTTAGCGTAGGATTTTATGAAAAAGAAAGAAATGTAGACTTCAGGCTACTTCTCAACCCAAAAAAAAGCACCTGCTGCTGGCTTGAAATGGGGAAAATAAAGAAAGAAAAATACAAGTTATATCGTAAAAAAAAAAAATGTTGCACAACAATACTGTCTTAGTCTGTTTGAGCTGCTATCACAAAATACCACAGTATAAGGTGGCTTCTGAAGCACAAGGCTAATTAGGTGTTAACTAGACTTACTGTGGTATCATTTTGCAATATATATGTCTATTGAATTACGGTATACACGTGAAACTAATCTAATGTTGTGTCATATCTCAGTTAAAGAAGAAAAGAGATCAAAAGGAGTTTTAAATGCTGAAGACAAAAATCATCAAAGTCACCCCTATCTTCTTATTCCAGCACAGGAGGATTATAAACTAAATATGGCACAACACTACAGTATCTATCAACAAGTTAAAAGAGCTTTGGAATTCATTTTTTCCCCAGATTTGAAAAAAATCAACAAGATACTTAGGAACTTGCTGTGAACTGAAAGAAAAAACTTTGTTTTTAGGGTCTATAGTTTTGAAACTTTGTTTTTAGGGTCTATACTTTTGAAAATAAAGCACCTAGATTCATACATTTTACTTTTTGTGTCTTTATCTTACAGAAATAAAAATCTCACAGTGCACAAAGATGTAAAACAGTGTTCATTGCAACATCGCTTTAAAAAATTTATTTATCACAGTTCTGGAGGCTGGAAATCCAAGATCAGGGTGCCAGCGTAGTCCGGTAAGGGTCCTCTTCTGAGTTGCAGACTTCTTGTATTCTCAGAGGGCAGAAGGAGCTAGGGGCTCTGTCCTCTTTTATGAGAGCACTAATGCCATTCTTGAGGGCTCTCCCTCATGACCTAAGTGTCTCCTATAGGCCCCACGTTCTAATACCATCACTCTAGGGACTAAGTTTCCAACATATGAATTTTCAGGGGGTGAGGGGACACAGACCATAGCAAATGGTCATTTAAGGAGAAAGATACAACAAATCTAAGTGTGTATTCCATAATTTGGAACTTCAAAGTGTGTGAAGCAAAAATAGAATTAATGGGAGAATTAGGAAATCAACACTCAGTATATCTTGGGCAATGGGACCAGGCTATAGCTCCTAAATAAAGACCAGAGGTAGATTCACCCTGATCAGTTTCCAAGAAACTAAGAAACCCAAATTCCTATTGTGCCCTAATTCCTTACATAGGGCCCAAATGAGCTACAAACCATCTGAGGAGAGCTCAGAAAGAAGGTACCCACACACAGAGTTCCTCTTGCCTGGTCATCCAGGCTGAAAATCTTACTCCACTTTATCTCTCTGACACAACTACATCCAGAATACGTGTATCATGTAAGCTCAAGTAGAAAAAAGCAATCACAATGACTTTTCAATGTTGGGTTTTTCTTTTTGTAAAGTACTTCCCTGGAGCCAAGGAAACTGTACAAGTATAAAACTACCCGTCTTGGGCCCTCCTGTCTTCCAAAATGGTGTCTCAAAGCTAGTCAGCCACTTCCACAGAGGATTTCCAGTAGGGTGGGCACAAGGACCCTCACCCCCTGTTCACAGAGTAGCTATTGGTTGGTTGCTCTCAGCCTCTTGTAACTCTCCCCTTTTCTGACTTCCTTACCTCTCTCTGATCTGCCTCCTCTCCTGCCTTTTTGGTTTTGACGAAACGCCTTCCCACACGCCACACTACCCTCAACCCATGACTACTGCCCACAGTGACGGGTGGTAGGTAAGCAGTTTCTATTGGGAGGGGTTTTGTTACTTCTGATCTGGCCTTTAGGAGCCACTGCTAGTGTCAACATTGGAAGAGGTTCTCCACCATGTGATGATTACTGCAAGGAGCACCTGTTACAAATGATCAAATTATAGGTTCGGAAAGGGAAGACAGTCATTTGAGAAATTACCTAATAGACTAACTGGAGATCTCTTAGCCTCTCGCAAGCTGGTTGACATGGGGTACATCACTTCATCTCTTGACTTCCATAAAAGAAGGCATTGAAGAAGGTCCCCCAGCTATGGGCGAGGGGCTGGTTACATCATAATCACCTGGGACCATTGTTAAAGATTCATGTTCCCACACTCCACCACAGTTCTGTATCTGTCTCCCAAATGGGAATGTTATGGATGTTTCCCTAGCAAACAACCCAGATGATTCTGATGGGCACCTGGGTTTGGGAACCACAGCAGTAGATGATCTCTTCTGAGGCTAAGAGGTCACTGAGGCCACTGCTGTATTAGCCAGGTTTGGGTGGGCCTGGACCTGGTGGAGGTGAGGGAATGCCAAACCTCTCTCAGGGTGTGTGTTGGGGGGGTGGGGCAGGGAATCTGAGAAAAAGGAGACAGTTACCAGCTTTCCCGCCTGGCACGACACAGGTTCTCTGCTACCTGTCTTCAGTTCCCACTATGGGAAGGCAGCACGTACCAGGACTCTACTGGTCCAAACCATCATTTTCTGCTGACCCAGAGAGTCTAGAAATAAAAGTCCAAATCCTGCTTCCAAGCTTCTGTAGGAGAAAAGCAAAGTGCTTGGGGAAAGGCTGTTAACAAGGAAGTGGTAATGTCTTCCCTGGGGTGAGGGAGTTTTCCCCTGTCCCTGCCTCAGGCTGCAGTGGTGCGGTCTGTTTCCTTGGAGACCAGCTAACACTTCCTGGCAGGGCTAGCTCCACCGCTGAGTTGCTTGGAGGAGCCTAGAGGAGGTGGGAACCAGGAAAAGCAGAGTCCCGGGATGACCAGGGGCCCCTCTCCCAAAGATGGAGAAATAAATGGAGAAATGCAGGTGAGGATGAGTTTCACAGGGGTGGCAGGATGGTAAGATGGGGTGGGGCACACCCAGACGCTGAGCCCTGGAAAGAGGTTTAGGGAGCCTGGGCCCATGGGCCTCTGCTCCCTACATGCCAGGCACTGGGCTGTGTGTTGGGGGTGCAACCACAGACAAGGAAGTAGTGGGACTGCTGGGGAGAAGGACCATGACATCTTGGTATGAGGCACCCCAGGGCAGCAATAGGAGGAAATGATTTCCTTCCTGGGGGTTGGAGGGCAGAAAATGGGGCTCAGGAAGGACTTGCTGGGTTTTTGTAGGGCTAAGGGTGTTTGTAGAGGTGGGTCCAACTTCAACAAAGAAGGGTATGAAATAGTAAGGTACATGGAAGTAGAGGTTGCCAGGGCCTATAGAAGGGTAGGCGGTAAGGGGGAGGAGCCAGCAAGGAACAGGTTCTGAAAAGAAGAGTAAACATTGCAAGGACCGTTCTGCTTAATGATCGCTGGCAGTGAGGAGCCCCCGTAGGTTCTAAACAGGTGGACAACTCTGTGTCTCAGAAAAATCATCCTGTCAGCAAAATGTAAAATGGACCGCATGGGGCAAGATTTAGATTGTCTGGCCATTCAAAATACAAACCCTGGGGGGGGGGGGGGTGCTTTGTCCCGGATGTTTAGGAGAACCCAGCTAGTAACAAACCAGGAAGTTAGCTGGAGGGGTTTTCTCTAATCCACTAACCAGGGCTACTACCTCTCTCCCTTTGCCCGTGATGCCATCTCTTAGGGGCCAGCCTACCTATTCTCTTTCCCAGCTGAGCCCCATCCCCCAGGGCAGTGTGGCCCACCTTTATCTAAACCCTAGACCTGCCCTGAGTGCACTTACTTAACAAACGTTTTTTGAGCAGCTACTATGTTCTGGGCACTGAGTATACAAAAGGCTTCTAGCAGGGACCATAACTAATTCCCTGCTGTCATGTATCTCTTACTCTTAGTGAGCTGACAGGTGGGAGAGAAAGGTAATAATTAAACAACGTAAGACTTCAGATGTTAAAACAAAACACATTCTGGAGAAAACAGTAGGGTGGATACTGTTTGAGATGGGATAATCAATGAAACCCTCTCTAGTGAGGTTTCATTTGAGCAAAGAGCAGAGGGTAAGGGCTGTGTCCAGATCCTCTTTGCCTCCCCAGTACCAGCTCTTTCTGGGACCCAGCAAACACCCTAAAAACGTCCACGGGATAAGTGATGGCTTACATGTCCTATGCTGAAGCCCTTGAAGAAGCGGCACGTTGTTCTAATGCTATTCTGCATTTCTATAGTACTCTGTAATTACAAAGCTCTTCAACGTTCTCAGAGTCTGCTTCAGTCTCTTGACCACTGTATTGAAGCAGGCAGGGCAGTTACCAGGAACCCCATTCCATTCTGCAGAAGAAGAAACCCAAGGTCTGTTGCTTTCTAGAACACCATATTGTGTCATGAGTTTTATGCCGACCGCACCTTCCTCCTCCATCAGCCACACCAGTCACCCTAGAATCCAGTCGTGCGGGTGTCTGAATTCATTAGATTGTTAATCACTCACCGAAAAAAGAGAACTGGGACACTGTGGGGCGTCTAGTGCTCATGAGGCATTTCTATTTCAACAGTCTCTGCCACTGGTCTCTCAGCCAAGTTTCCTGAAGGAAAGCCAATTGTTTTTTAAACATTTTTTTTTAACATTAACAACATTGCTACATTATCTTGGTGCTGCCCAAAAAACAAAGTATCCTCTGCATAAAAGATTAAAGACCCCAGAGAGAAAAGCAAGTTGCTGTACCATCATTAAGCTATTTTATTTAATGATTTCATAAGAACGCACACTTATTTTTCAAGCTGCAACTCCTAAGTTTCTCACTTGCTGTGTCTTAGCCAATATTTTTGTGGTTGCAAGTAACAGAAACCTAAATGAGCTATCTTAAGCAGAAAGATGGGGAGTTATAGGGAACAGGGTTTTTCATGGCACCCAAGAGCAGAAAGTAAAGGCAGTTCTCACAAGTGCCTAGGGTCAGCATTTAGATATTCAAGAACCAAGGCAGTTTCTCAACCTCCCATCCCCCAAGTGTGTATCGCCTGCCAGTTCCTGCTCTCTTGTAACTTACGGTCTAATGGGAGAGAGACGCCAATTTTTAAAAATCACACTAAAGAATCTATCATTCTAAATTAAAAGTATCCTGAAAGGAAGGAGCACAGTTCTGTGAGAGTTGACATAACACTAAAGGAACCTGAAATTCGGTGGGAGGGTGAAGAAGAGTTCCCAGTGAAAATGACATTTAGGCTGAATTATCAAGAATACGTTGGGAGAGGGGGAGGGGATGTTCCAGAGCAAAGACAGCATGCGAAAAGGCCCTGTGGTTAAAGGAAATGTTTACCATTCCAGGAATTGAAGGGAGGGGTCATGGAACTCAGAATGGGGGAGCAGGGGAAAAGAGGGAAAGCTGAAGAAGTGGGTGGGCAGCACCCAAATCGTGCAAGACCTCAAATGCCATCATAGGAATCTTAGTCTTCATCCTAGAAATGAAAGGAAGCCTTTGAATAGTTTGAAGCAGGAGGGAGAAGAGGAGGTGCGACGTTGGGTTTGTATTTTTAAAAGATCACTCTGGCTTCAATGAGAACAAACTGGTTTTGAAGGGTCTGAAGAAATTTGGGGAATCTGGGGAGTTAGGGTCTGCTGCGGTTGTCTATGGCAGAGAAGACAGTGGCCTGGACAGAGAATGTCACTGGAGACAGATATGTAGACAGGTTGGAGAGTGGGAAAATTAACAAGATTAGATGATGGATTAGATATGGGAATAACATATCAGGAATAATTCCTAGGTTTCTGACTCATACAAGTAGATGGAAACTGCCTATTTTCTCTAAGCTAGAAAACACTGAAAAGAGGATAGGTTTGTAGGGAATATGAATTCAGTCTTGGACATACTGAGTTTGAGGTACTCCAGATGGAAATATCCAGTGTTGATGAACATGGTCTGCCATCAGAGTGGGAGGTCTGGATTTTTGATATGCCATTGGGGGTCATCAAAGTGTGTATATGACAGTTGAGGCCAGGGACAGGGAAGGATAAGAGTACCTAGGAAAAGAAGATAGAGAGAGAAGGGTAGAGATGGCATAATTTAGCCTTGAGGAGTACCAACTTAAAATGCTCAAGTACAGGACAATGAGCCTAGAAGGGAGACCAGGAAGGAGCCAGCAGAGAGGCAAGAAGAAGGTCAGAGAGAATGGCTCCAAGGGACCCAAGACAAGGAAGGATCACTCACTCCCCTTTATTCTGAAGACAAGCTTTTCCCCACTTCTGAATGTACGCTGTGGCCCCATAGCTCTTAATTCCGAATTCCCAGAGAGAATCTGATGGAGCCATCTTGTTCCTGTCCACCGCTGACTCTAAGCTGTGAGGACTAGGCTGCAGGGTAGAGCCCCTTTGAGGGCAGATGTCATTCACAAAGAAAAGAATTCAACCTCCTTTCAGTATTTTTCCCTCTTCTCCCCCTTCTTAAAATCCTTATGATCACTCCTTGCCCTCTCGAAGCAGTCCAACCCTCACCATACTCTTAACACAACCACCTCCTTTCTGTCCTTCGTGAAGGCCAAAGCTCAAGGTCAGACATGCAGCTGACCACCTTAGTTATGAAAAACAGATCCCTTTCCTGATTACTCTCCAGCATATTATCCTGTTCACATCCTTCTTAGCACTTGCCACAATTTCTATAGATACTAAATTTAATTTTTTAACATCCGTCTTCCCCTTCTAGACTGTGAGCTCTACCTCAGGGATTCTCAACTGGGGACGACTGTGGCCCCCAGGAGACAATAGGCCATGTCTAGAGACATTTTTGGTTGTTACGGCTTGGGAGGCAGGAATGCCACTGGCATCTAGCAGGTAGAGGCCAGGGATCCCACAATGCACAGGACAGCCTCCCAACCAAGACTGACCCTGTCCAAAATGTCAAAAATGCTAAAGTTGAGAAGCCTCTGTTCCCTTGTTCACCATCATATCCTCACCACCTGGCATAATTGATAAGCATTAGTGAATGAATGAATGAAGGAAGGAATGAATGAATGACAGAAGAGTTGAGTTGACTGTAGATACCCCCCAAAGCTGTTGTCTCTGTGCTGCATTTATCTTTCTCTTCTCTGGTGTTCCTTTTCTCCCTAGGAAATAAGCTTTGGGTGTTTTTAAAATGGCTACACATACGAGTCCTGTCTTCCATGGTCAAGATAATACGTTTCTGGACGATCACTGGTAAGCATCCTCTCTGATTTTTCAAATGAAGACAACACCAACATTTTGTTGCAGGTTATTGAGGGGGGAAATACCTGCCTCGAAGCAAGACTGGATAAATGGTCATGGCATCAGCTCATGCCCGAGGACTTCCATTTTCTCACTATAAGAATGATAGAATAAAATGTCTTAAGAACCTAGAGTTCACCTTTTTTTTTTAAATTTATTTATTTGACAGACAGAGATCACAAGTAGGCAGAGAGACAGGCAGAGAGAGAGGAAGGGAAGCAGGCTCCCTGCTGAGCAGAGAGCCCTACGCGGGGGCCCGATCCCAGGACCCTGGGATCATGACCTGAGCCGAAGGCAGAGGCTTTAACCCACTGAGCCACCCAGGTGCCCCTGGAGTTCACCTTTTATCAGGACTCTACAGGAACCCTTCCCAGCTACCATACAGAAATAAAAATGGCTCTGGAGGGGTGCCTGGGTGGCCCAGTCCTTAAGCGGCTGCCTTCATTAGGCTCAGGTCATAATCCCGGGGTCCTGCGATCCATCGAGCCCCGCATCAGATTCCCTGCTCAGCGGGAAGCCTACTTCTCCCTCTCCTACTCCCCCTGCTTGTGTTCCCTTTCTCGCTGTGTCTCTCTGTGTCAAATAAATAAATAAATAAATGGCTCTGGAGACCCTAGAAATGTGGAGGCAATGTCTAGTGCTGGGACACTGATCAGTCACTCACTATGTGTTTTGTAGCCTGAGGAGAAACAATGACAAAGATCCAAAGAAGCGACTGGACCAGAAGGACCTTTGTGGACGTGGCCAAAATCCAAACAATGGACTACTGGTTACACATGTTAACCAGACACAGGACTTACTGGTAAATACAATAGTGCTTTAACTGAGTCACAGTGCTTACAAATCATAGTCAGGGAATGTGGAATGTGTTAAACTTGGGGTGTTTCTTTTTCTTTCTTTCTTTTTAATTTATTTATGAGAGAGTGTGTGTGTGTGTGAGAGAGAGAGAACATGCATGAGCAGGGGACAGCAGGGAAGAGCAGAGCGAGAAGCAGACTTCCCCCTGAACAGGGATCCTGGTACAGGGCTCTGTCCCAGGACCCTGAAATCATGACCCGAGCCAAAGTCAGACGCTTAAGGGACTGAGCCACCCAGGCACCCCACTCTGGGTGTTTCTTTCTTCATGTAGGATCATGGGATAGAAAACTATTAGTTAAGCATTCATCTCTAATCCTTTGCCTTTCGAAATGACAGGAATCTCTATGCTGTTTATAGAAATCTTGCAGTCTTCTTGGCCACATCAGTAAACATTCAGGAGTATATGAAGACTGTGTTATCAAAGCCTGAAGACTAAGGAATGTAATTCTAAAATTCCCCTTTCTGAGATTTGTCTGTCTTTTAGGATTCCCTAAAACCTAGATCCAAAAATCAGTTTCAGGAAGTGCTATCAGAGCAAGAGCATTGCGGCAAGAGAAGTAACTTGGAAGAATAACCAGAACTGTGGTTTTAGGCTGCCTTTCATTGTGTCTGTGAACCGGACAGTGGGTGAGTGGTCTAGACCGCAGAATTCACTGTACCAGAGCAACTACTGTCATCAGATGTAGGTAGGGGCAGGCCTGGCCTAAAATCACCTACCTAATCTATGTGAGAGTTTAAAGATGACGTCTTTGAGATGACAATCTGTCGAAAACAATACAGTTTTAATGCCGGCAATCAAACAATCAGGGAAATGGTCCTGTTGGACTTTCCTCAAGTATTCGTGCTAATACTTGGAAAGTATTTGGGGAAATACTTTAGGAAAGTAATTTTAATTAAATTACTTAAATTAATTAAAAGAAAACGAGGAAATGTCAATAGTCTTGAGAGTCTGGGGGATTGTTTCAACGACTTCGGCTGTTGATGATGCAAGAGTCTTCACTTCATGTAATTTCCTATCAAGTAGGTGAGTTCCCAGGCGGACAAGGACCACTCGTACCCTGACCAGCCACAGCTGGGACCTCCTTTACCTCAGAAATGAATAGCAGTGGGAAAGAGAGAAAGGATTGCCCTAACACGGAGATCTTCCTCCTCTCTATGTAAAGCACATACCTTAGTATGTAACCAGTGTGCCCTACAGTCAAAATGTACACTGTCTATCCGTCGTACTGAAACACGATGGATCGTTGTAAATACAAGTAAAATGGAAGAAAGGTGAATTATCAGTCTACAGTGCACGGAATTATCAACCAGGGAGTCTGTTAAGTCCTGAAAGATGAAGAGAGTGACCTCTAGTGTTCGTATGATATAAAGCACTGATTCCCTAAGTGCGAGACGGGGGCCATGAATTTTAGGCGGTGCTGTTTAAGGGCAGGAGTTAATTAGCATAAGATCCTATGAGAAAGTTATCTTTTTAGCCAGTTCCCCCTCAGTCCTTCGTGAAGATAGTCGCAGTTTGGTTGCCACTTGAGCTTTGTAGCTTGGGTTTGAATCCCAGCCATACCACTTACCAGCTGCGTGACTTTGGGGAAATTACTTAAATTCTCTGTGCCTCAGTTTCCTTGTCAGTAAAATGGGGTAATGACGGAACCGACTTTGTAGAGCTAAATGAGTTAATATACGGACGGTGCTTGACACATAAAAGATTCCGTTTAGGTGTTTGCTCTCAGTATTGTTCATACTTCTTTAAGGCTGGCTATCTCCTTTTGGAACAGGGCATTGAGCAGGCCTCGGGCATAGAACCGAAGGCATACAATAGTATCTAGCTGGACTATAATAGCAGCATTTCATGTTCATTGAGGGGGAGATGTGGATCAGTGCTGGGATCTGTTAGTGCAGCAACACTCAAGGCTCTGTTTTGCTATAGCTTCACATGCCCGTTCTACAGATGAAAAAAGAGCCCCACTGACCTGCCTAGCATCACAAAGCAAGTGGAGAACCCCACCTACAGTGCTCCTTTCTTCTCTCCTGCTCTTCTCTGGAATTTTCTTCTTCCTGTGTCCTCTATCCTGCCTAGTGGAGCGCAATCAGCTACCTGCAGAATTTTCAACTCCTTGTCCACCACTCCACTACCATGAGAGCCCTGATAGATACAAGCCCAAGGAGCCCCGACCTGGGTTCAAGCAGGCGCCCGGGAATGGCACAGCCATCTCTAATAGACAGGTAGACAGGCCCTTTCCCCAGCCATCAGATGGTGCTGTAGGGGCAATTCCCATCAGCTGGCCTCCCTCATGATGCCCTACCACACCCAGAGGGAGTCACAGCCAATTCTGGCAACATATACATTATAGGTATATCGAATAGGGATTGTGCTGGAAGCCCCATCCAAACCAGGCCTTGCACACCTTCCCAGCCCCTTCTCATGTCACATCCCACACTCCAACCTCTGTGGCCACCTTTCTGCTCTACAAACACTGTGACTACTTCCCTGCTCCACGCCTCTGCCTGGAATGAGCATTCCCTAGCTATGCACAGGGCCGGCTTCTTCTTCACCTCTAGATCTCAGCTCACAGCTGCCTTTTCTGACCAAACCCCCTCCCCTCCACCTTGAGGAAGTGACCTCCCCATCTCCACCCTACTCCCTCTCTGTCACATTTCCCTGCTCCATGTTCTTCCTGGAACTGTTCCTTTCTGAAATTACATACACTGGTTTCATTTATTCTCTACTCTCTACCTACCCACGCCAGAATGTAAGGTCCAAGAAGGTCCAAGAAGAACATTTCTATCTTGTTCACAGTGTAGACCTAGCACCAATGACAGCACCAGCTTCATAGACGGGCTCAGAAACACCCCCTGTGGGGAGGAAGAAATGCCAGCCTCCAGGAGAGGTGATCAAGGCCAAGCCTCCAGTCAGCTTTCTTTACCTTCTGGCTCCCAGAAAGCAGCCCCAATGTCGAATGCTTGCCATGAATGACTTCAGCTCTACCACCATATCCACCACCCAAATTTGGAGCTTGGTACTGTATAAGTGACACAGGTGTCACCCGGTATAAGCAAGGGGGGCACAGTCCTTTTCCTGGCCAGACTCCTGTGATGGCGAGGAAATTCTATATTTAAAATATTTTACCTGCTGCTCCTGTTTCTGGTCTCTGGGCTAGACAGGATGAACCCATTCCCACCTCCATCAGCCAACAAATGTTTGTTGAGGACCCACCAGACTGATAGCAAGGCAACACTCATAGCAAGATAGAGAAAATGGAAGTGTGGAAATAAAGAGCACCCCAATGAGAACAGAGGCAATTTATTGCGCATTTGCACCAGCAAGGGAGTCAGCCACCTTCACTTGTGTTTGGCAGAGACTCAAAGGCAGGGATCAGGAAAGCTTTATAGTGAGAAGGGGGAATGGGACCCCTGGGTGGCTCAGTTGGTTAAGCCGCTGTCTTCGGCTCAGGTCATGATCCCAGGGTTCTAGGATAGAGTCCCACATTGGGCTCCTTGCTCAGCAGGGAGCCTGCTTCTCTCTCCGCCTCTGCCTGCTTGTGCATGCTCTCTCTGACAAATAAATAAATAAATAAAATCTTAAAAAAAAAAAAAAAGAAGAAGAAGAAGAAGGGGGAAAGCTTCAGGTGTGCCCAGAAGGGCAGTGTTGGCAGGAGGAGGCTGGAGGTGGGCTAACTGGAAGCCAGGCATCTCCTAGATTGGTTTTGAGGGCATATTTAGCCTTCTCTGGTGGGTCCTGAGCTGGATGTGGGATAAAAAATAGGAAAACTGGCAGTCCTTGTCCAAGTCCGGGCCATTCTGGGCCAGTTGCTATAGCTGTAGTTTGATTTCATGGACTGGTTGCTATCGAGGCCATGGGTTGGAGTCCTGTTGTCCTCTATGGTCTGGCCACCATATATTCAGTCTCACACAAGGCAGGATGTGAGTGATCCTAGCTGCACACTGGGGATGAGGTGAGGGATGAGAATGGGTATTTCCAGAGCAACTGGCCCAGGATGCAGGCCTCCCCATTCCCCAGTTTCCTCAGCCAGGTGAGTTCTTGAACAGACTGTGTTCAGGAAGGACCTGTTGGAGTTGGCAGCCCACGGGCATCTGTGTGGAGGTGACGGAGGGCGTCCTCAGCCTTGCCCTCTCTTTCCCCACTTTTGTGTTTGACTCTGGCTCTGTCTCATAGAGGTTGCAGGGAGACGAGACCCAACCCTTGGCTTGGGAGGACTCGGAAGACTGGCTTTCAACGCGCAGTTTACAGTTTGAGAGGCTCACCTTGGCTGATCTGCTTAGCCAGGGCACCGCCGTGCTGTGAGTCTGGCGCCATTCCCCTCACCCCCAAGCCTGGCAACACCCTGCTCCCAGGCCCCAGAGACCCCCTTCTTAAGACTTTGCTTCTTCAGGGAGGAGGGCAGCAATATCACGAGGAAAGTGCACTTCTCTACCCAGATCATCCACCAGTTCGAATCCAAGCTTTCTGAGTAAGTATGAGAGCTCGAGAATTTCCTCATTTCAGCAGCCTGAAAGTAACTTCGTTTAGGGGCCATGGGGGCAGGCCCAGGCCATAAGCATCCAACTCTTGATTTCGGCTCTGGTTGTGATCTCAAGGCCAAATGAGATCAAGGTCACATCTCTAGATCATGAGATCGAGCCCCTCATCCATGGAGTCTACTTGAGATTCTCTCTCTCTCCTTCTCCCTTTATGCCCCCCGCCGACTCTCTCACTCTCTCTCTAAAATAAATAAATAATAAAATCTTTAAAAAAATAACTTTTTTTCTGACAACAATCTGTGGGTTCTTGGGCAGGTCCCTCCCACCTCTGGTCCTAATGGCCTCTTTCCTCAAATGAAGAGACTGGACCATACCAGTTTTTCTCAGCCTTTTAGAATCTGTGGGCCCTTTGGGTGAGCACATAAAACCTCATACCTTCATCTGAGGTGTAAAAGTTAAGTGACCACTTTCAATGACAGATTTTGCAAATGTATGTGAAAAATATGCAAGCTACCTACTCCCAAACCAGATTTTCTGAGCGTATATACACATTCCATCCCCGATGTAGCAATTCCAAACCCAGGATCACTGTTTGCCTGAAGTTTCTTAAAAGGCTCTAATAAGAATACCTGTCATTTATTAATGTGTCAGGAATTCTACTAAGGCCTGAATGCATTATCTTATTTAATCCTCACAGCAACTGGAAATATAATATCACTCTCAAGCTGAATATCCAAAGTTCAATTGATAACTGACCGATTTGCCAGATTTATCAAACATTTTAATTGTAACTTCTTTTTAAACATTTTGTTTATTTATGTGAGAGAAAGAGCACAGAGGGAGAGTGAGAGGGAGCAGACTCCCCACTGAGCAGGGAGCTCTATGCGGGCCTCCATCCCAGGACCCTGGGATCATGACCTGAGCCGGTTAAGGCAGATGCTTAACCAATGGAGCTACCCCGGCACCCCTTAACTGTAACTTTTATAGCAGTTTTTATCGGGTATGAAGGTTTAAACAGGTTCTTAAAGAATTTTGCAATATTTTGGTTGATTGGTTTTAATTATGAATCATGTTAAGGAACGTTCAAGTCCATTCCGTTAATTCAAATTGATTTTCAGGGAACTGGCTTTCAGCAAACTGCCTTTTTGCAAATTGACTTGGGTAGAGCCCTGGTATTATCTTTATGTTAGCAGTTCAGAGAAGTTACCACACCTGTCAGAGGTCACACAGCTGGTAAATGGGAGAGCTGGATCTCAAAGACCAGCACGCCTCATTATGAAGCTGATACTCTCAGCTCTATTCATATTTATGTATACCTTAAAACTCTACCCACCACCCACACCCCCTGATTTCACGTCCAAAGGTCTTGCTTGCCCTTTTGTGTAGGCTCCCAAATCCCACCCGCTCTCAATGAGGGCAAGACAGTTGAATTCGAGTGATGAGTCCTGAACTTGAGCACCTGTTACATGCTGTCTCCAGCCAGTTGTTGGGATGGTTTGCAATAAGGCAAGTTCAAGATGTTCCCCCAACCACATTTTGGAAACTGAGGGGGGTTTTTTTTGGTTACTCAGTCCCCTGAGAACCTAGTGCTGAACTTCCTCCACGGACATTTTTTATCATCTCCAGGTGACTCGGAAGGCTCACCTAAGGAGACACGGATTTGAGAAGAGAAAGACATTACCCCCAAGTCCCATCCACACCTTCCTCCCATGCATGTCAGTGACTGTCGCTCAGTGATGAAGCTGACCTTGGCTGATGAGCGGTTCTGGTGTTTTCACAGGGCTGTGGAACTCTATCAGCAGAGAATCCAGTGGCTCACAGAAAACAGCAGGAAGGTAAGACACAGGGATTTCATTCTCCAGTCCCTTTTACTCATTCCTGTCACAGTTCTTTCAGTTGCAAGTGACGGACCTCCAACTTCAGCTGGCTTAAGCTAAAAAAGGAATTTCTAGACCTAAAACCCAAACACAGCTGTATCCATGGGCTCAGATGACGTCATCTCTTTGTCTCTGGGCTCTGCTTTCCTCTGGGTTGGTTTTATTCTTTTTCTTTCTTTCTTTTTTTTTTTTTTTAAAGATTTATTTATTTATTTGAGAGAGAGAGAGGGCACCTGAGCGGGAGGGGCAGAGGGAGAGGGAGAGAGAATCTCCAGCACACTCCCCCATGAGTGAGGAACCGGAAAGAGGGTGGGGGTGGATCTCTTGACCCTGAGATCATGGCCTGAGCTAAAACCAAGAGTCAGATGCCAAACTGATTGAGCCACCCAGGTGCCCCACTGTACCCTTTTCTGATGAAGCCACAGAGGAGATACGAAACCAGCCCAGACTAGATCCCAAAGAAGAAATCACTCTCAAACCAACTTGGGGGTCCTCCGGGTGCTGATGCAGCCGGGGGTGATGGACAGGCCATCCCTGGGCCTGCTTCCCAACTACTGTCAGCAAGGCCCCGTCAGCAAGTGGCCTCACTTCTCTCAGTGTCTGTTTCCATATTTATGGAGGAGAAAAGCAGGGCTTAGAAATGAGAGGCGTGCTGGCAAATCTGGCCCACAGCCATGTTTTTCTTGGCCCTCATAGTTTAAAATATTTCTCGAGTTAGTTGCCAAGATTTAAAATTCTGGTGTTTCATGTTTATGTCTGTTTTTAGCTCTCTCTTGAAAAATGGGAATATCTGGCATTGTCGGGCTCCAATTCCCTCTTATGAACTTACCCAGTTACTTTACAGGATAAATGTCTAGAATTCCAATGACTAAGCTTAAGAGAATGAATGTTTTCAATTATAAAAGCTCTAAAGGCAGTTTCTGTACATTTTAAAAGGAATAGAATTGGCCCCAGATTTGAACTCCTTTTGGGCCCTGAGGATTGGAAATGTCCTGGGAGTCCTCAACGTTCGTGGGTCATGAATTCAATATCGATTGGACGACTACTACACGTCAGGCCCCAGTCCCGGATTGAGGACTAGAAACACAACCAATAGGAAGGTCCCACCTTCATGGAGATTATAGTCCAGTGGGACAGACAATGAGTAATTAGCAAATCATATGTCAGGTCAAGTTAGTGATAGCTGTAAAGAAAAATAAAGCAGGGCAAAGAATAGAGAGTAGGATAGATGGAGGGCTGGTGTTTTTTTTATTATTTTATTTTATTTTTTTATTTTTTTAATTTTTAATTTTTTAATTTTTTAATTTTAAATTTTACGATTTTATTTATTTATTTGCGAGAGTGAGAGTGAGGAGGAGCATGAGCAGGGGAGAGAGAGGGAGAAGCAGGCTCCAAGGAACTCGATCCCAGGACCTGGAGATCATGACCCTGGCCAAAGGCAGACGCTTAACTGACTGGGTCCCATCCCCCACCAGGCACACCAGAAGGAGGGCTATTTAGAATGGTCAAGAAGGAGACATTTGTGAAGACACCTGAAGGAAATGAGGGCTCTCCCATGTAGAGATCTAGGAGAGAACATTCCAGGCAGAAGAAACAGCAAATGCCAAGGCTGTAAGACAGGAACAAGCTTGGCATGTTCTAGAAGCCACAAGCAGGCCAGTGTAGCGAGGACAGAGTGAGCCATACAGTGAAGGGGCAAGGAGATGAGGCTAGAATCAGGAATAGCCTTGCAGAGTTCAGATCTCATTCCACAGGTGAGGCTTTTCCAAAAAGATCATTGTGGCTGCTTCATAAATTGACAATAGAGAGCAAAGGCCAGGTACGGACGGTGGCGACTTAGGCTCAAAAGCTAGGGTGAGTGGGATGAGAGATGGTGGACTCAGGGTGTGGCTTGAAGGTGCAGCCCACAGGACAGCTGATGGATCGCATGGGTTTGCGGCCAAAGTGCCGGGGTCTGATGAATGCCGTGCATAAGAGGGCCAGGTGGGAGGAGGAAAATAGGATGTCTGGGTTTCACCATATGAAGTCTGAGTGGTTTACAGCCATCTGGGCAGAGACAAGGAGCCAGAAATTGAATTCGTATGTTTGGAGCTGCCAGAGAGCCCTGCCTGCACATGGACACTATACATCAGTGTGCAAATAGTATTCAAATCCTCGAGACACATGAGATCATTTAGGGAATGAAGGCAGAACAGGGGTTCTTAATTGGGGTGGGGGTTGCGATTTTGCCCACCAGGGGACATTTGGCAATGTCTGCAGAAATGTTTGGTTGTCAAGACCCAGAGGGGAGATTGCCAGGGAAACTGCCAAACATCCCACCGCCTACTGGTCAGCTCCCCACAACAGAGGATCGCCCAGCTCCATATGTCAGTAGATGAGGGGTCCACAAATCCTGGTGTAGACAAGGAAGGAGAAGGAAGAGGGAGCCCTAGCCCTGTACTTCCCAAACATTTATGGCAGCCAAATCCCTTTTGGTGGGGGGATGGGTAGGGAGAGGCATTTTGTTAAAATGCAGACTCTAGGGGCTCCTGGGTGGCTCAGTGGGTTAAGCCTCTGTCTTCTGCTCAGGTCATGATCCCAGGGTCCTGGGATCGAGCCCCGCATCGGGCTCTCTGCTTGGCGGGGAGCCTGTTTCCTCCTCTTTCTCTGCCAGCCCCTCTGCCCACTTGTGATCTCTCCCTCTGTCAGGTGAATAAATAAAATCTTAAAAAAAAAAATGCAGACCCTAATTGGGCAGATCTGGGGTGGGAGTTGAGATTTTGCATCTAACAAGTTCTCAGGACGTTCCTCGATACAGACTTGGGGAAGAGGTGGGGGAGGGAGGCAAGAAGGACTGGCCAGCGAGGAGTGGGTGAGAAACCAGGAAAACGTGATGTCCTGAAAGACAAGTGTCCTTATTAAGAACTTCAACTTGTTACATCCTCGACACAGCCAAAGGGTGTCCTATACTACTCAGAATTAGTGCACATGGAGAACTTACATTTGACTACTGGGTTTGGGAAGAGGTCATTGATCCCCTTGACAAATGTAGCTTCGGGGGAGTGGGGAGGTGAGAACCTTACTCTCATTTCTCTCACAGAGAAATGAGGGGTAGGGTAAAACGGGAAGCAGAGAAATGAGGTTGGGTAGCAGGAGGGAGGGGCGGGGTCCTGAAAGGTTTTTTTCCTTTTTCAGATGGGCTATAGTATTTTGTAGTTTGTGTGGTGAAGGAAACAGCACAGTAGATAAGGAGGATCTGGTGGTCTAGTAGAAGAGATGATTACAGTAGCAAAGTCCCTGTTTGGCAAGAGAAGAACCGGTAATGGGAATCAAAGTGTTGGCCTTAGAGCTTGTAATTGCTATAGATACATTGTTAACAGAGGGGAAAGGCCAAGTGTGTGGGCAAAGAGGCAGGCAGGTTAATAGATTCTGCCTGAAAAATTAAAAAAACAAAACTCTGGCTTGTTTCTCCTAGTGAAATCGGAGGCAAGATCACCTGTGGAGGGAGCCTAGACAGGGAATGTTGAGGTGTGAGAGAGATAAAATACCCCTCTGTGAGCATAAAGAAATGAATTGAGCAGGAAAATTGGGCATGCAGTAAAGTGGGATTTAAGGCAAAAAGCATCAGATGGAACCTACAGCCCCTAGAGAACCATCCGTCACTGCAAATCCCAGTTCACGATGCAGCTGTAGGAGGATGAACAGTCCTCAGCAGAGGGAGACTGCGTTGGCATGGAGAACGTGCTCGCTGTTAGACACGGAATTAGAAACTCACAGAAATACCGTGGCAGCCGGCAAGCTTGACACATCTGCCTTTGATTGGTAGAGTGGGTGGAAAACAAATAAGGAGATAGAGGAAATGGAATAAAATCAGCTGATGTAATTAGACAGTGAACTTTATGTCTTACGAAGGATGCTTTTCTGTGGTCTCTGAATTTTCCTTAATGGACGTGGCTTACTTTATAAAGGTGGACTGTAAATATCAAGGAAAAAAAAAACTTGTAAAGAATAGGTTTTAGTGGGGCACCTGGGTGGCTCAGTGGGTTAAAGCCTCTGCCTTTGGCTCAGGTCATGATCTCAGGGTCCTGGGATCGAGCCCCACATCGGACTCTCTGCTCGGCAGGGAGCCTGCTTCCCTCTCTCTGCCTACCTGCCTCTCTGCCTACTTGTGATCTCTGTCTGTCAAATAAATAAATAAAATCTTAAAAAAAAAAAAAAAAAAAAGAATAGGTTTTAGGAGCAGGTAATGCCCAGAACTGAAGTGAGAACATCGAGTTTTGCTTTTCCCAGGTTTTCATCGGGTTTTGTTTTTGTGAAATGGGCCTGCCTTCTGCTGATTTTTGAGGTCAGGGGTGTGTTCTGATTTCCAAATCACCCCGACCTGCCCGGTGAGAGGGTTTAAGGGAAGCGCAGGGCTGTGCTCGTTGCTCCCACTGTCCTCTTTGGTTTTAGGTATTTGGTGTCATCAAGGGAGCCAGAGTGGGCATTGTCATTGATGTGTCAGCTGTCAGCAGGGGCTCTCGGGAAGAGGAGTTCCAAAATGACTTCCTGGTAAGTTTCTCGGGCAGAGAAGTACCTGGAACACCCCCCACCCACCCACCCACACATACACACACCCTCCCCTTTGTGAGCTTTGTGGACCGGCTTTGTTTCTAGCAACTGCAAAATGGGGTGTTTTGCAAAGAATGGTTCACACTTAATTAGCACCCACCATTGAGGAAATATGTCAAGTTCATTTTCAGTTCCTGAGTGAGCTTCTAGTATTCTCACCACAACAGTCCCTACTAACTCAAGTTTGCTGCAAGAGCCCCCAGCTCCCGGAAAGAAGACTGTTTCCAGCACAGCCTGGCACGGGCCTCCTGGCCTTTTCTGGACCCAGGGCCTGTTTTGTTTTCCTTGGTATGTCCACAGCAAAGAAGCCAAGAATGCTGGAGGCGGATGACTGGCCTCAATTCCCAGCCACCTCTACCACTTCTGGGCTGTGACCCTGCTGCCTAATCTCTCTGTGCCTCAGTTACCTCATTGGTAAAATGCAGGTGACAACAGTGGCCCCCTGCCAGGGCTGCCATAGGATGGAAGGAGTTCGTGCAAATTAAGTGCTCGGAACAGGAAGCCTCTGTAACCTCTGTGCACTGATGTAGGGGTGGCTCTTATGGGAACCCCTAGAGCTCTGGATACGGTCATTCAGACCGCTCACAGGGCCCAACATGGGTGAGTCATCCAGACTTGTTCCCCCATTCCTGGTCTCAGCAGATGTCAGGTAACGGTGCTTCCTGACAAGTCCTCAGGGCTGAGTTTCGAAAGATCCCCCAGGTAGGCTTGGTCTCATATTAGCCAGGGCAAGGTCCGTGTTGGTGACGGACAGATGAAGTTCTACCTAGCCAGGGAGAAGAGGAGGAGCTATGTCACGTCGGAGAGTCATCAGCTGCAGCTCAAAAGCATCACATAGGCTGGCATTGTGCCCACTGTGGCATCCCCACCTCCTGTGCTGTGGAGAGAAAGCCCTGCCCCCAACCTCCTCCCTGGATGCCACTATGAAGGGTCCAACTGCAGCACAGGCTGAGAGAATAGCTAAGAGGCTCTTCCCCACTCCTAGTCAATGACCCAAGTGTATGGCAGCCCTGAGGAGCTGGTCCAGAAGACATCAGTCCCCAGTCACTGGGATGGAGTGAGGGGACAATCTCCAAGGGCGGTCTGCCAGGCTGCAGGCTCCCTGCCCACCCCCACATCACGGACCACCATGGGTCACCAGGGTACACTCAGTGGGCAGGAAGCAAATGTTGGCTTGGGGCCACTAAGCAACCCCGTCCCAGCATGGCTGACACCCTGGTCCCCAGGAGCCAGCCCCAATGTGAGGAGTGAAGCCAGGCTCCACGTGGCCCGTGGCTCCGGGAACCCATATGTCCCTTTGTCTGCCAGAGCCTCATTGAGGAGCAGCTGAGCCACAAGGAGAAGCTGTATGTCCTGTCCTTCGGCTCCACCGTCAGCGCCCTCTGGCCAGACCCGGCGGAAGTCAGCTCCTCCACGTGAGTGACCTCCCGGCCTCGGCCAGGATGTCCGCTTGTTCTTTGTTCTCCCTCCATGATGGTGTGTTTGGTTTTTTTTTTTTTAGATTTTATTTATTTATTTGACAGATAGAGAGTACAAGTAGGCAGAGCAGTAGGCAGAGGGAGAAGCAGGCTCCCCGCTGAGCAGGGAGTCCAATGTGGGGCTCGATCCCAGGACCCTGGGATCATGACCCAAGCCGAAGGCAGCCGCTTAACAGACTGAGCCACCCAGGCGCCCTGATGGTGTGTTTCTTGAATGAATACAATACAGACCTGAGACCCCAACAGGTGCATGAGTACAAAGAGACAGCTCACAAAGTGGAAACACGGGGATCCGTAACCTTCGACGAAGTGGCCACCCTTGCAAGCCACCCATAAAATGAAAACACAAGAAAACCACAAGGCGCCATTTTTCTCTAGCCAACTAGCGAAGAGAGTTATGTTATTTTGAAAATAATGCATCTTTAAAAATCCACACAGTATGAAAGTGCAAGTAAGCAGAGTCAGTCTCTCACCTCCCAATAACTGTTTCTTCTCCCTACTTCCACAGTGTGTCATGTACGTGCATTGGTATGTTTATCCTCTTTTACTGAGATAGAAACAGAAATGCATTACACTCTCTTGCCCTTTGCCCTTGATTTGAATGTCTTCCCCCTCAGTCCACACAGATCTGCCTCATTCCTTGTTAATATAGTATTCCACTATATACATGTACTATGCTTTAACTAGTCCTTTATTTGGAAGTCTCTAGTTTGTGGGGTTTTGGGGGGACAGAGAGAAGATGTGTAATAATTTCTACTTATTCCAGTAACTAAAAATTTATTTTCCATGAAGAAAATATCCTTGACTACCCACCAGGTGTTCAGGGCCATGCTAAGCACTTTTCATGTGCTATCTTATTTAATTCTTATGCCAGCACATGTAATAGGATTCTTTTCCCCATTTTGCTTATGAAAAAACAGGGACTCAGGTTAGGGCACTTGCCCAGAGTGGCAGAGCCCAGATTGGCTACCAAAGCCCAGAGTAGATTCCTAGGAAAAAACCCTGTATGCATTTCTGGAATGGAGGTCCCCTGGCTCAGCACTGGCTGTAAAGAGGAGCCCTTCTGGCTAGAGAAGGACCCAGCTCCAACAGTGCTGGCTCTGCATCCTGCTCTGACAGTTACTGGTTGGCCTTGACCCATCCTTGAACTCTCCTTACCAGAGTGAGGCCAGGAATACCTACCCATCACTCAGCTCCTGTGGACAGGAGGTGAGGTATAAGGATCTGGCAGGTGGCAGGTCCTCGGTGAGGAAAGCGGTTTTTTGCTGTGGTTTCTGCTCCCGTTAGACCCCGGTCTCCAGGATGTCAGACCTAGGAGTCACCATGAGGTCACAGCTTCTCACTTCAGTCATTCCTGGAGGCCACTTGTCATTTGGGTCATATCTCTGCCATATGTACTATTTTGGGGTGTGTGTGTGTGTGTGTGTGTGTGTGTGTATGTGTGTTTTTAAAGATTTATTTATTGGGGCGCCTGGGTGGCTCAGTGGGTTAAAGCCTCTGCCTTCGGCTCGGGTCATGATCCTAGGGTCCTGGGATAGAGTCCCGCATCAGGCTCCTTGCTCCGTGGGGAGCCTGCTTCTCTCTCTGCCTCTGCCTGCTTGTGCATGCTCTCTCTGACAAATAAATAAATAAAATCTTAAAAAAAAAAAAAAAAAAGAAAAGATTTATTTATTTTTTTAAGACAGAGAGAGTTAGCATGAGTGGTGGGGAGGAAGAGAGAGTCCTCAAGCAGACAGACTCCCTGCTAAGTAGAGAGCCTGAACTGGGGCTCGATCCTAGGACCCTGAGACCATGACCTGAGATGAAATCAAGAGTCAGCCCCTCAACCAACTGAGCCATCCAGGCACCCCCACCTGTACTGTTTTAAAACATCAACTCTATGGATGCCTGAGTGGCTCAGTGGGTTCAGCAGCTGCCTTCAGCTCGGGTCATGATCCTAGAGTCCTGGAATAGAGTCCCGAATCAGGCTCCTTGCTCTGTGGGGAGCCTGCTTCTCTCTCTGCCTCTGCCTGCTTGTGCATGCTCTCTCTCTCTGACAAATAAATAAAATCTTAAAAAAAAAAATCAACTCTACATGTATAATTGAAGGAAACGATCAGAACCATAACAAGAAGCCCGTATCACTTGTCATAGTTAGAATGCAGCCATCACAATAAATACAATGAAAACAAATAAAACAATGATATCAAATTCCAACTTGAAACCTATCAGCCTGGAGACGACAGTCAGCCTGGGATCTGCTCTCCCTTTGTGTGGAAGGGAGCCTGAAAGGTTGTAGTAACGAAAGACAGACGTACTGGCAACAAGCTGAGATTTTTTTTTTTTTATTTTATTTTTATTTTATCGTTACTTTTATTTTTTCTGTCAGAAGGAAAGAAAAATGGAAAGCGCAGAGCTCTTTCACTGGAAGGGTGGGAGGTATTTCATCAAGGAAGCGCTGCGTGAAGTCGCTTTCCCTCTTAGCTCTAGGATGTATCCCAGCCCACTCGAGAGGCAGACACACAGCCAAGGTGCCTCCTCCAGGAGCCTTCTTGGGGTCAGGGGGTTAACTCAGCATTTGGGGGAGTGTATGGTAGTTTAGGGTGCAGAGAAGGAGCTTAGCCCAGAACCTCCGATAGCAGGGTCGCTAGAGTCCGGCCTGGTTTGAAATCCTGCAGTTGGCCAGTTGCTTTACAGTCTCACCTTGGGCAAGTCCAAACTCCGTTTGCTCATCTATAAAATTGGAAGAAAGGTATTCCCCTCAAGAATTACTGTTAGGGATGCCTGGGTGGCTCAGTTGGTTGGACGACTGCCTTCGGCTCAGGTCATGATCCCGGAGACCCGGGATAGAGTCCCGCATCGGGCTCCCAGCTCCACGGGGAGTCTGCTTCTCCCTCTGACCTTCTCCTCGCTCATGCTCTCTCACTGCCTCTCTCTCAAATAAATAAATAAAATCTTTAAAAAAAAAAAAAAAGAATTACTGTTAGTCTGGGGCGCCTGGGTGGCTCAGTCGGTTGAGCGGCTCAGTCGGTTGAGCCTCTGCCTTTGACTCAGGTCATGATCTCAGGGTCCTGGGATCAAGCCCCGAATCAGGCTCCCTGCTCAGTGGGGAGTCTGGTTCTCCCTCTCCCTCTGTCCCTGCTCATGAGCTCTCTCTCACTCTCTCTCTTTCTCAAATAAATAAAGTCTTAAAAAAGAGAATTATTGTTAGTCTGAAATGAGCTCATGTTTGTCCTGGGCCTGGCACCTCGGAAGAGCACTGTGGTTGGGTATTTGTCTCCTCAGCCTCCAGGAACTCAAACTCTGGGTGAAGAAGCTGCAGCCTGAGGGAGGCAGCAATTTGCTACAAGCCCTGAGGAAGATCTTCACCCTGAAGGAGCTGAATTCTCTGGTGACCATCATGAGAAGCTGGTAGGTCTCATTACCTATGTGGGTAACAGACCACATGAAGGGGGATGGAGAACCAAAGACTATCGCGCAGGGCTCTACACACAGGCTTGAGAGAAAGAGTTTGTTCACAGGTCATCCGTCCACAGGTGTTGGGCAGGGCACCCAGGTCAGACCAGGCCTGCAGTCCACTCCACCTCGCATCTTCCACAAGTGACCTGGGACACACAGGGGGTCAGTTAGATTTGGTAGATATTTCCATTTTCTCTGGAATGTCCTCAAAGTGATATGACCTGGGGTACCCCCTTTTCATCTTCTGTCTTCTCCCCAGCCCAGATCAGCCTTCTGAAATTCTATCTAACTACATCCAACAGTCCACCATGGGAAGGGGCTTCATCACCCACATCATCACCTACAAATGTAACAATCAAGTCCCCCTTGTAAGTACTGGGGATTCCCCAACATTTCCCTTGGATTGGCCATAGGGATCTAGCTGGGCCATCTTGGAGGCTCCATGCATGGATAGCCCACCACCACCAAACTGTGGACCAGAATATGACTCCCCTTGTACCTGCTTCTTCCTTTGGGAAGTTGGGAGGTTCAGTCAAGGAGAAACTTATGGGAGTACTGGCATTGCCCCAGTGAGGATGCTGACCCTGTCACCATCCCCACAGGCTGTCCTAAAGAACCTTGCAGAAGCTCTTGGGGGCTACTACCACTGCTACAGCCCAGAAACGGAGGTAAGCCCTTCTGCCAGCACTCAGCCCCTCTCCTCCCTCCCTGCCTGCCTCCAAGGCTGTGCCTGGAGGACCTGGGCCGGGACAGACCACACTAGGTACTTGCTTCCCCTCCTCGCTGCCATATTGAATGGGTTTGCACAAGTATAATCAGGTGAAGATGAATATGGGAAGAACAAGGACAGCATGAAGTCACAGGAGATCATTTGCTGAGCGCGCATGATGAGCAGATTGCACACCAGTGAGCCTAGAGTCCTTTTAAAACCTCAGTAGTAGGGTCACCTGGGTGGCTCAGTGGGTTAAAGCCTCTGCCTTCGGCTCAGGTCATGGTCCTAGGGTCCTGGGATCAAGCCCCGCATCGGGCTCTCTGCTTGGCAGGGAGCCTGCTTCCCTTCCTCTCTCTCTGTGTGTGCCTCTCTGCCTACTTGTGATCCCTGTCTATCAAGTAAATAAATAAAATCTTAAAAAAAAAAAACACAAAACCTCAGTAGTAGAATCCTGAATCTCTATCCAGTCATCAACATGGGCTCTGCCCCCACCTCTGCTCTCACCAAAGCTGAATCTGAAACAGTCGCCTCTGATCTTCCTCCAAGACACATCCCTGCTACTGCAGAGGACCCGCTGCAGTCAATTCTGAATGAACCATTGATTCTGTACCAATCCACCCATTAGTGTCCTTGCCCCAAGTAATCATAGCATCACACACCTTGTGTCCATGATGGAGATAACGATCAGCAAATGTGTGTGTGGAGCCATTGGCAGACTGAGATTCCAGCTACCTGTTCAGCTCGCAGGATGCGTCTTGCCTGTAACCATGAATAGCCTTAAGCCAATGAATGTCTGCATCTCACAGGGTTCAAGTGTCACAAAGTCTAGTATTTCACACCGGGAGCCAAGGTCAGACAACTTTTTCCTCGGGTACTTCCCTTCTGGCTTGTAGGGGTGCCTGGGTGGCTCAGTCGGTTAAGAGTCTAACTCTTGATGTCGGCTCAGGTCATGACCTCAGGGTCATGAGATGGAGCCTGACATTGGGGTCCCTGCTGGTAAGCAGTCTGCTTACCCTCTCCCTTTCCCTCTGCCCCTCCCCTTGCTCACGCATGCTCTCACTCTCCCTCTCTAAAATAAATAAACCATCAAAAAGAAGAAATCTTTCATCTAAAAACCTGTGGCCCTCTTGGCTTCTCTATTTCTTTTTCTTGATAAAGTTGTGAGTACAACAAAGTTCATTGTCTAATCTTAATATAAACAAAACCCCAGAAAACAGTAGAAGGATAGCGAAAAATTTAAGCTGATTTGGGGGGGGTGGGGGGGGCTGTGGAGGATGAGGTAGCTCTCACCCCATCTAGAGAGATGCCTCTGCTCAGCCCCGGCCCATCCCCTTCATTGCTCTGGAGGAGTGTGACTCCCATGCTACTAGGTCTTCCACTAGTCCAAGAGCCAGAGATCTGGATCTGTGTGTCTGTGTGACTTCTGTACATTTTTTTAAAATGGAGGTGAAATTCACATAACATAAAGTTACCCACTTTAAAGCAAACAATTAGCAGCACTTAGTCCATTCACAATGTTGTGCAACCACCACTTTTATCCAGTTCCAAAACATGTTCATCCCCCCAAAAGAAAATTCTGTACTCATTAACCCATTACTCCTCCTGTCCCCTCCCCCATACCCTCTGGAAACCACCAGCCTGCTTTCTGTCTCGGCAGATTCGCCTATTCTGGATATTTTGTATAAATGGAATCATACACCTTTTGTATCTGTCATCTTTACATTAGCATCATGTTTTCAAGGTTCATCCATGTTGTGGCCGGTCTCAGAGCTTCATTCTTTCTATGGCTGATTTATTTTCTAGATCTACAACCATCTGTGTGTCCATTCTTCCACTGATGGACATTCAGGTTATCTTCACTCTTCGGCGGTTGTGAACTGCTATGAACATTAGTGTACAAGTATCTGAGTTCCCGTTTTCGATTACTTTAGGGTTATCTACCTACAAGGGGAAGTGCTGGGTTATGGGGTAATTCTGTCTAATTCTTCGAGGAACCGCCAGTCTGTTTCCCACTAGCTGTGGGCAAGTGTTCTGGTTTTCCCCATCCTCACGGCTTGTTACTGTCCTTTTAAATTATGTCCATAGCCAGCCCAGTGGGTGTAGAGTGTTTTCTCTGTATCTTTTTTTAAAATCTTTTTATTTATTTATTTATTTGACAGAGAGAGAGAGAGAGAGATCACAAGTAGGCAGGCAGAGAGAGAGAAGGTGAAGCAAGCTCCCCACTGAGCAGAGAGCCCGATGCGAGGCTCGATCCCAGGATCCTGAGATCATGACCTGAGCCGAAGGCAGAGGCTTAACCCACTGAGCCACCCAGGTGCCCCTCTGTATCTTTAAGGTTAGAAAACCCTTTTATTTAATAACACTGCAGGGCAATACTGTAGAAATAGAAAACACCAAGTTTGCAGCTCTATCCAGCATACAGACCCTAGTTTATAAAGTTGGGTGTAACCAATCCACCCCTCAGCTTTAGGAAATGACATGGCTGCTTGCCCTTTCCTGCTAGAAGCTAAGTGACCTCTAATGGCTGATTCCTCCTCCTACCCCCAGGTCTACACTAGCTGGGACACAGACCGGCTGCTGGCAGAAATCCAGAAAGCCCAGAGCCTCCTGGGCCACATCCAAGCCTTGCGCCATAGGACCCCCTGTGAGGAACTAACCAGCATGATGAAGGAGGTAGGTGGTGTAGGTGAAGATTCTGGAGCTGGCCTCACTGGATCCTCCTTTCTCACTCGTCTCTCTGAGAGCGTGGCTGCCGAGGCCCCCGTGCGCTGACAGAGAAGGCAAGGCCGTGCCCTCTGCTGTACCCCAGAGCAGGACAGCCCAGAGCTGGGTGAGCCTTCCACTATGCCAAAGGATCCTGATGGATTTTCTGACTGAAAAATATATTTCAGAGAAAGGCCCGCAGGCTCCTCCCACCCTGCCCACCTCCCACTGTCCCCTCTCTACCCCCCAATTTGGAGAAGGATGAACACCTCAGCTGCATGGTGTGGGCCATCTTGAAGATGGTCTTTGCCACCCAGTGCTTCATTTGTTTATATTAAAACAAGACAGGGCGCCTGGGTGGCTCAGTGGGTTAAAGCCTCTGCTTTTGGCTCAGGTCATGATCCCGGGGTCCTGGGATCGAGCCCCGCATCGGGCTCTCTGATCTGCGGGGAGCCTGCTTCCTCCTCTCTCTCCCTGCCTGCCTCTCTTGGCTACTTGTGGTCTCTGTCTGTCAAATAAATAAATAAAATCTTAAAAAAAAAACCAACAAACAAGACGATGAATTGCTCCCTCCTTTACTGAGTGCTCATTCTAAGACGCACAATGCTTAATTCTTTAAATGCCTTATTTTAGCATAACAGCAACAGTCTGCTGTAGATATATTATTACCCCTATTTTACTGATGAGGAATCTGAAGTCAGAGGACTAAATAATTTGCTTCAGATCCCAGAGACAGAGACAGATAAAGTTTGGATTGAACCTGGGGTCGGTTTGATGTCAAAACCTCAGCCAGGAGTTTCCCACAATGCAATGCATGTATCAGTCATGGTTTGCGTGACAGTTACAAAGTGGTACATGGATTAATTTTTTTTAATGTTGTGTATTTAAAACTAGCTCATTAGGGTAGTAATATATCTTTCTAAAATTATTTGAGTACAAAAAAGGGAGTCAATTTTTTAAATTAAATTAACAATTAAGCTTTACTGTTGCACATTTGGTCTATTTTTTTTTAATTTATTTATTGGACAGACAGAGATCACAGGTAGGCAGAGAGGCAGGCAGAGAGAGAGAGAGGAGGAAGCAGGCTCCCTGCTGAGCAGAGAGCCCTATGCGAGGCTCGATCCCAGGACCCTGATATCATGACCTGAGCTGAAGGCAGAGGCTTTAACCCACTGAGCCACCCAGGCGCCCCTGGTCTATTTTTTTAAAAGATTTTATTTATTTATTTATTTTAAAATATTTATTTATTTATTTGAGAAAGAGCGTGTGTGAGTGGGGGAGGGGGAGAAGAAAAGGGAAAGAATCTCAAGCAGGCTCCACACCCAGCACAGAGTTCAACATGGGGCTTAATCTCATGACCCTGAGATCATGACCTGAGCCAAAATCAAGAGTTGGTTACTCTACTGACTGAGCCACCTAAGCACCCCTAAAGATTTTGTGTTGGTTTTTTTTTTAAGTATTCTCTACACCCAACGTGGACCTTGAACTCACAACTCCAAGATCAAGAGTCACATGCTCTACCAACTGAGCCAGCCAGATGCCCCCATATTTGATTTATTTTTTATTTTTTAAATTTTATTTATTTATTTATTATTTTTTTAGAATTTTTAAGTTTTTTCATAAACATATAATGTATTATTAGCCCCAGGGGTACAGGTCTGTGAATCACCAGGTTTAGCCACTTCACAGCACTAACCGTAGCACATACCCTCTTGATTTATTTTTTTTTTAATTCTAGGTGTGCCTGGCTGGCTCAGTCAGTGGAGCATGCAACTCTAGATCTTGGATTTTTTTAGTTCAAGCTCCATGTTAGATGTAGAGAATACTTAAAAGTAAAATCTTTGGGGTGCCTGGGTGGATCAGCAGGTTAAGCCTCTGCCTTCAGCTCAGGTCATGATCTCAGGGTCCTGGTATCAAGCCCTGCATCAGGCTCTCTGCTCAACAGAGAGCCTGCTTCCTCTTCTCTTTGCCTGCCTCTCTGTCTACTTGTGATGTCTCTCTCTCTGTCAAATAAATAAATAAAATCTTAAAAAAAAATTAAATCTTTAGGGGCAGTTGGGTAACTCAGTCAGTTGAGCATCTGGCTCTGGATTTCGGTTCATATCGTGAATTTAGGGTCATGGAATCAGGCCCTGCATTGAGTTTCCTACTCAGCACAGTCTGCTTCTCCCCTCATTCTCTCTCTCTCTCAAATAAATAAATAAAATCTTTTAAAACAAAAATAAAATATTTTTTTAGATTCTAAATAATAGCACAGTGGTACTCAGATACAGAAAAATTCATGAAGGAGGTACTCAAATGTCTAAAATTTGGGAATTGCTGTTCTGTGTCTTATTTAAACATGAGTTAGAATTTAACATCTCAGAACCTCAGGCTTTCAGTTTGTAAATGTGGGTGAGGAAAGGCTGGGCTAGACCAGGGCTTCTGAAATGATCTGGTGTAGGAGTTACTTTTTACTTCGAAGCCTTATGTTAGGAGTTCATGGAGAGGCCACCACCATCTCAGAGTCCACAGTGCTGATCTTGATGGTAAGGGTGGGGAAGGGGCTGGAGGACAGACAAATCAAAGAGGAAGCCAGTTACTGGGGACATCTCCTTCTTACCCTGGAAATTTCAGCAACCTCCAGGAAAGGAGATGGTGGGAGGGGGCAGCAGAATTGCCTTTAATTTACCAGGTCATGTTTTTGGATGTTCCATTTAGGGGAACTGGGTGGGCTGGGGAGACTAAGGACTTCTCAACTCTAAAATACGATTTTGTAATAAGGGCTTTTAAATTTAATTTAGATTTCCACAGAGATTGCAAAAGGGCCACTCACAGGTCTCTTGCCTAAACCCCCAAAGCATGAGGGTCCCCTCACAATTGAGTTCCCAAACTTGGACAAGACTTCTGCAGAATGGCTAAAGATCAATGGCCTAAAAGGTAAGTCCTCAAAGAGGGCAGAACCCAGGACTCGGTTGACTGATGAAAAGGCATAACCCCTCTGGGGCTTTAAGAGCTGTATCTCAAACCTCCACTGTTTATTTTTACAGCCAAAAAGCTAAGCCTTTATCAGGTTCTGGCACCCAATGCATTCTCTCCTGTGGAGGAATTTGTGCCCATTCTCCAGAAAACAGTCTCTTCAACTATCCATGAGGTAACTCAAATTCAGAGTTCTTTCTGGTCTTCTGCAGGAGGCTCCTCTATGACCTTTCCCTTCTTAAATACTCAGGAAAGGAGAGTGGGATGCAAGCTTTCCAGAACTTTCTAGAACTTTCATCACATCTACTCTAACGGCTGTTTTGCAAAGATTGAAACTGAACTCTGGAAGATGGGGCAAGAGGGAGCAATCAGGAATAAGGGAGCAAGTCACCTCCTCCTTGAAGGTTTTCCTCCATGCACTCTGAACACACTCACTCCCCTTGCATCCTCACTGTACCTGGTACAGACTTCTGTCCTAGCTCCTATAATGTGTTAACGTGTGTACTTATTGCACTTTAAACCCCCACCAGAGTAGAAGCCTTTAAAAGAACAAACTCTCTTCTCCAACATTGTATCCCTAGTATGTAGTACAAGCAAGCAGCCAATGAATGTTTCCCAGACAGCTGACTGGGTGGAAGGAAGGATGGAAACATAAACATAAACATAAACATAAACATATAGAACTATGGAGAGGGAAAAAAATGGAAGGATCAATGCCATAATAGAAAAGGATGGAAGGATGGAGAAATGGAAGGTGGGCATAATAGGTGAAGAGAGAGCTCAATGGAAAGATGGAAGAACCAAAGAGAACAGGGATGGATAATGTAGCAGCATACTGATGAGTGACTCAGTGGGTGGATATGACAACTTAGTGGAAGATGAAAAATTAGATTTTCCAAGTGTCCATGAAGGTTTATCTGGATTCTCAAACCTAAGAATCCATGGCCAGTATGTTTGAAGGTCTCCCGACTCTGCTACTCCAAAACCAACTGTATCTTATATCAAGACTCTGATGTTTGGAAGACCCTCCCCAGAAGGCAGCCTGGCTTGCTGTCAGGAATGGTGCATTCGGGGACCACAGTCCTCAAGGCCTTCTGCTGCCATGACCAGGGAGGCATAACCTGACCCCAGATGTGCTCGAAGCCCATTTCCCTCTCACACATCGGATTTGGAGAGCCCAGTGCCCAAATTAAATGTATAATCCTTCCTTGTATATGTTCTGTTCACTTGTTGCCCATCCTGGCCACACCTGAGTGCAGAAGGCAATGGTACAATTTGAATGGCATGACGGGACAGTGAAGAACGTTCACGTGGACCCACCCTTCCTCTATGAGTACCAGGTTAGTAATGGGTCCAGTTGGTCAGTGTATGGGGTTTGGGAAGAGGGGACAGGTGGAAGGTGCCATGGAATGTGGAGACAGCAAGCCATTGACCAAACTCCCTCTTATAAACAGACTGTGCTCTGCCTACAGGTGCCTCTGGAACTTTCTCCACCTGCTCCCCAGGCAGGGACCTGTCAAACAAACAGAAGTCTCTAATCTTTTGGGGGCAAGATCTACTTCCTCTCCCATTCCAGGCAATGAAATATGTGGACTATTGTCTTCCTGGTCTTGTGACAGATTCATCCAGGATTCAGTGGAATGTTTATACTGCCTGGATACCCATGGCCCCATCCTCAGAAGCCAACCTTCCCCTTAACCGGCCATCCTCTTTGGTCCGTTGCTCACTCTGTGTGGCCCATGTTTCTGTTGCAGAAACAACTCAGCAGAGCTCTTCGGACATATGAGAGACGGATCGAGTGGCTCTCCCTGGCCAGCCGAAGAATCTGGGGCACTGTCTGTGAAAAAAGGTACCTTCTCTCAAATAGTGTTCTTGTCCTTTGTGAGTCCCATGTGTGACATAAGCACTTATCCAACTCATGAATTCCCGCTTAATAGCATCAGAAACCATCCCTTAGATTAAGGATCAACGATCACTCAGCAGAACCCTTGAGGAAAATGTCACCACTACCATCATCAATATCAATACACTACCATCATCAATATCAGTACCAATATCATTATGAATAGTAATACAATCATCATTGTGTTACTCGGGATTCTTTCAGTTAAAAAGCAACCGAAACTAAATGCCAATTGGCTTAAACAAAACAGGGAGGTCTGGTTGGAGGTAACTGAAAATTCTCAAATAGATTTGATAGCTGTCTTCAGGCACGGCTCCATCCAGGGGTTCGTGTGTGTCAGGAATGTATCTCCATCTCTCAGCTCCACCTCCTTCACTGTTGGCTCTGTTGTGGGGCAGGCTTTCCCTTCCTCATAGCAGGATAGTCAACTCAGCTCTGCACTTACCTTCTACGAGGTTAGCACTCCCAGGGCTTAGGCAGGACCTGTCCAAGAGCTATTCTCTGTGGTCTGGGAGGTAGGATGTTCTAACTGCCTAATGTCAAATGCCCACCCTTCAAGCTTGTGGTGGGTCTGTTCCACCCAAATCAAAAGGACTGACAGAGGCAGAGGAGTTTTCCAAAGGGAAATCAGGGTGCTATTGTGAGGGGAGGTGCTGGATCCTGATCAGGGAGAAAGAACTGGAGCCGTTCATAGCATCCTGACCATTCCATACCTTATTGGATGCATTACCACGTACAAAGCACCATACTAGTCTACCACTTAATTCTCAAAGCAACCCTGTGAGGAGCCTCATTATGAATAGTTCATAGTTGAATAGGCCAAGGATCAGAGAGGTTTTGTGACTTGCCTAAGTCACACAGGAAGTGGGACCTGAACCAAGATCTTCTGACTCTAAATCCAGTGGATTTTCTTCTGCCATTGATAATTGCTGTCTCGTGCTCACTTTGGCAGCACGTACGCTTAACAAAATTTTTAAATAAATGGAACCATACTTGCTGTCTCAAAATGAGAGTGGAGGGTGGAGCTGGGAATTGATTTGAAGTATTAAAAAAGGCCAGATGGGACTAGGGATCTTAAAAGAGAGAGAAGAAACAAAAAGATACATTTCTTTCCCCAGAGGCCCAGATACACAGAATTCCCCGTCTCATTTCCTTACGGTGTTTCTGTTTCCCCTCCTGACCCCCCAGCCTATGATAATAGTGAATGCTGGTGCTTTAAAACGGGGTGGGAGGTGAAAATCATTCTAGGCAGCCCCCTGTCCCTTAAACCATCTCTGCCATGCGACTTTACTCCACACTAGAAGCCCCTGGGGAGAGAAACTTCCACGACCCCCTTAGTCTACCGTTGTAAACCCACTCCCATTGACCTCACACCACAGAGAAGATTTTGGCCAGCTGTTGAGTCTGGCATGTGAAAACTCCCTTGGAAAAAACGTTAAATAGTAAAATGGAACAAAACAAACATTATCTGAGAGATTCGGTTCTCCTCGTAAAGCTTGTGTTTCTTTTTAGGGTGGTTATACTGCTGGATATCTCTGTGACCAATTCCATGTACATTATTCATATCCAGCACTCCCTGCGGCTTCTGCTGGAGGAGCAGTTGTCCAACAAAGACTGCTTCAACATCATCGCGTAAGCTCCTAGTTCCCGGGGTGGGGAGGTGCTGGGGGCAGGGGTCGCGTGTGCTCCCTGCCATCATGCCATCGCAGGGCGGAGGTTCCTGGCGTGGTAGTTAGATGACATCTCACCAGCACCCAGCATCCCAGGATGGCCATCAGTTTATCTGACTTGAGTCATCTTGTTTGGGGTATTGAATAATTAAATAGCTGCAGGACAGTCCCACTGGGGCGAAGGTGATAAGTGGCCCCCAAACACGCTGCTCGATCAGCCAAGATAAAGTAACTCAGCCCATTGCCCCATTTGGATTCTGAGCTGATAAACACAAAAGAGTGAAAGAAGGGCCCCTGGGTATGCCCCAGTGTTAGGTCCCAGTTCAGGACTAGCAAGCCGCAGTATGTTGAACATTTAAGATCCTGATTCCAGGGGCACCTGGGTGACTCAGTGGGTTAAAGCCTCTGCCTCAGCTCAGATCATGATCTCAGGGTCCTGGGATTGAGCCCCACATCGGGCTCTCTGCTCAGTGCTTTTCCCGCCTCTCTGCCTACTTGTGATCTCTATCTGTCAAATAAATAAAATCTTTTAAAAAAAAGGATTCCAATTCCAAATGCAATTATATGGATTTATATATATTTAAGTTATGTTTTACTATAAAATATATAATTATAAATAAATTTACTATAAAATATATAAAATATATAATTATAAAATATAAAAAATATATATGTTTTACTATAATATATATAATTATATGTTTTACTATAAAATATATAATTACTATAAAATATATAATTATATATTTAAAGTATATATTTTATATATAAATAATTTGGTACACATGTTTAAAATAAAAATGTTGCATATACATTATATATTTTAAAAATCATATCTAACAGGGGCACCTGAGTGGCTCAGTCAGGGGAGCATGCAACTCTGGATCTCAGGGTTGTGAGTTCAAGCCCCACATTGGATGTAGATATTACTTAAAAATAAAATCTTAATTAAATAATGTATATAATATATGTGTGTATGTGTGTGTATGTATATATACCCACACATATCTATAATAAGAATGTATCATAATGTATCTAATCCATATCTTCATGATTTCTGTGAGGCATTGGTGATCACAACCCGCTTGCATTATCACCTCAGATCTTGGTGATATTTAGCCAGTAATAATCTGTCAGTCATGGAACTATGATTGCTGAATTTTATTTGCTAGAATTTTATATAAAATGTATTACTGATACCTGTGCAACACGCCTATGGTTTTCTTAGTTCCTCTTTTTTACCAGATTTTAAATAAATTTCATGGAAAAATTTAAAAAATTATATAACAATATATTTATTTAAATTATATATAATTATATATAATATATTTAAGTCATGTACTATATATCATTATATATAACTTGTATATAGTTACCTATAATTTAAATATATATAGTTGTATATATTCTAGTGGCATGCCTTTTCCACAAATTAGGGAAGAAAGAACAGGAACCCACTTATAAGATTTATTTATTTGGGGTATCTATAAAAAAGATTTATTTATTTATTTGTAGCTCAGTCGGTTGAGTGTCTGCCTTCAGCTCAGGTCATGATCCCAGGGTCCTGGGATCAAGCTCCATATTGGGCTCCCTGCTCAGTGGGGGGCTTGCTTCTTCCTCTCCCTCTCCCTCTGCCTCTCTTCCCAGACTGGGCTGTGCTTTCTCTCACTCTCTCTCTTAAATAAATAAATAAAAACTTTTTTTAAAAAACCATTTATTTATTTATTTTAGAAAGAGTATGAGTGTGGGGAGGGATGGAGGGAGAGGGAGAGAGAATCTCAAGAAGACTCCCCACTGAGCACAGAGCCCGACTTGGGGCTCGATCTCATGACCCCAAGATCATGACCTGAGCTGAAGCCAAGAGTCAGACACTCACCCAACTGTGCCACCCGTGCGCCCCAGACTATACGTTTTTAGACTACTTCATATCAAATAGGGAGTATTTTAAAACTATTAAGTTAGCAGTTAATATTAAATATTATTCTCTACCAGAGTCTCATCTTTTTCTGACACATTCTACAGAAAAAACAATGCTTAGATAAATATTTTCAGGAATGTTTTCATTCATTTACCCATCCATTAATTCATTCAATGAACTTGAATTGAAGCCTGCCATATACCAGTCACTGCACTGGGGATACGGAAGTGAGTACACACAGTACCTCTCCTCAAGGAGCTTAGGGCCTACTAGAGGGAGACAAACTTGTTAAGAAATAAGGGTTATTAACTGCTTTCTGCAAAAAATAGGCAGAAGGCAGGATCAGACTATCCTGCCTGAGCACAGGGAGGTCAGAAAGTCTTCACAGGGGCACTCAGATGGCTCAGCTGGTTAGGCATCTGACTCTTGGTTTTGGCTCAGGTCATGATCTCAGGGTCATGAGACAGAGCCCTGCTTTGGGCTCCACACTGGGTGTGGAGCTTGCTTAAGATTCTCTCTCTCCCTCTGTTGTTTCCCTCTGTCCCTCCCCCACTGACCCATGCTTGCTCACTCTCTCTCAAATAAGTAAATAAAATCTTTAAAAAAAGAAAAGAAAAGAAAAACTCTTCACAGAGGAGGTGATCCTTTCACTGAGTCTTGAGTAGGTGTTTCCCTAGCACATGGGAATGATAGAGGCAGTGGGGAGGAAAGGCATTTTATTTATTTTTTTTAACTTTTTAAAAAAGATTTTATTTATTTATTAGACAGAGAGAGAGATCAGAAGTAGACAGAGAGGCAGGAGGTGGGGGGGGGCGCAGTGGAAGCTGGCCTCCGCCAAGCAGAAAGCCGGATGTGGGGCTCGATCCCAGGACCCCGAGATCATACCTGAGCCGAAGGCAGAGGCCTAACCCACTGAGCTACCGAGGTGCCCAGGAAAGGCATTTTAGGTAAAGGAAGCAACAGGGGGCACAGAGGTGTTGGAGCTATGGGACACAGACTTTGGAACTTTGGGGGACCATCAAGGGAGTTCAATAGGTGAGAAAGAGAGATGGTACATGTCAAAATAAAACAGATGATGGAGGGTTTATATGTATAGGGTGTGAGCTTTTATGCTATAGGACATACAGGCATCAGAGGATTTGAAACAAGGCAATAACATGATCAGTTCTTGAATGCTCAGTCACGGCGTGAAGGACGTATTGAAGGGGGGTGACCCTGGAGGGATGGAGGCCATTGGGACCACTCAGTGGTCTGCACTAGCAGGGAGTAGGCTTGAGTGGCCATGGGGATGGAAGAAAGGATGCATGTGAGAGGTGTAGGAGAGCTAGAATCCACAACACGAGTTACCATTTGGCTGTAGGATGTAAGAACAGTGAAGAGAAGATGTCCCAGAGGGAGCAGATCTTGGAAGAAGTTGATTTTAAAACTGGAGATTTTCAAGAGGAGTTTCTAGAGCCGTAGGGAGCCCAGTGAGGAATTCTTGTCAGGAAATACAAGTTTCGGAGCCACCGGCATCTGGTTATGTGGTCGAGAAGGGCATGAAGCATACCTGTGGAGATGGGAAGGGAGGAGAAGACAACCGAAGGTAGAACTGGCAAGGCTCTGATGTCTGGAGGGTGGGCAGAGGAAGGGAAACACCAAAGGAACAGGAGAGAGGAGCAGCCAGAGAGGGGGGAGGAAAACGAGGAGAGGATGGTTCAAGAAGCCACAGCTCAGAGAGGAACAGAGTCTGATCCTGCAGAAGCACAGCAGAAGGGGAAGAACAAAGGAATCCACTAAATTTAGCAGTAGAGTTCACTGATAACAAAACAACGAAATATAATTTTTTTTTTGGCAATTCAGTTTGGTAACCAAATATTTAAAAGTTTCAAAATAACAACACTGCCCAGTGCTGGTGATGACGTGATGCTCTACCGACTGCCCAGGCACCCGTATACTTTCTTTTTTTTCTTTTTTTAAAGATTTTATTTATTTACTTGACAGACAGAGATCACAAGTAGGCAGAGAGGCAGACAGAGAGAGAGGGGGACGCAGGCTCCCCACGGAGCAGAGAGCCCGATGCGGGGCTCGATCCCAGGACCCTGGGATCATGACCTGAGCCAAAGGCAGAGGCTTTAACCCACTGAGCCACCCAGGTGCCCCCCGTATACTTTCTATTTTTTTTTTAATCCAAAAGAATATAAAGTTAACAGAACTTTTTCTGGGGAATAAAATTGGAGGAATGTTTACCCTCTGGATGTTGTTAGAATTTTTATCAAACTGTAATAGAAGATTTATTATCCAACTACGATAGATATTTTCACGAGAGAGGGAAGGAGGTCATTGTTAATATTTGCCAGAGAACCTACCAGATGCTTGACTGCCGTGGGTTTCGGAGGAAGGAGAAGCTGGTAGTGGAACATTGTTTTTCCAGGGAGCTGGTCCATACACGGGAAAGAGAAGTGGCTAATGGAGTGGACCCTGGAAGAAAGAGGAAGTTATTTTTAAGAATGGACAGACTTAAACATGTGCAGAGACAGTGGGGCAGAGGGGAGTAGAGAGCAGTAGGGGGTGTGTGAGGGGAAGGAGGTATCTGTGGGCAGAGTCTCAGAAGGCCAGGTGGATGAATTCATCTTGAGCCAGAGAGGGGACACCCTCTCTGTTCTTTGATCAAGAGGATCAGTCCTCTTTTCAAGGATTTAAATTCTGTCTCATAGGGAAATGAGATGATGTGGGGTTTTTTGGTTTTTTTGTTTTTTGTTTTTTATCTTTTTATTAATTAAAAACTATAGGGGCACCTAGGTGGCTCAGTCAGTTAAGCATCTGACTTTAGTTCAGGTCATGATCCCAGGGTCCTGGGATCGAGCCCCACTTCCAGCTCCCTGCTCAGCAGTGATCTGCTTCTCCCTCTCTCTGTTCTCTTTGCCTTCCCTGGCTCATGTGCATGCTCTCTCTCAAATAAATATGTAAAATCTTAAAAAACAAACAAATAGGGGCACCTGGGTGGCTCAGTGGGTTAAAGCCTCTGCCTTCGGCTCAGGTCATGATCTTAGGGTCCTGGGATCGAGTCCTGCATCTGGCTCTCTGTTCAGCAGGGAGCCTGCTTCCTCCTCTCTCTCTGCCTGCCTCTCTGCCTACTTGTGATCTCTGTCAAATAAATAAATAAAACTAAAAAAAAAACAAATAAAAAAACTATAGTACAGACAGAGTGAAAGAAACGGAGTTGTGCAGCTGAATCAGTTCTAGGGGAATTTAAAATGGGTCAGTGACTCCCTCCTTTGAGGAGTAGGGAAGTCAGAAATCTGGCCGGAGGTGTTCCTGGCTCTGAGTCTTGAGACCCCCAGCTCTGCTCGCACTGCAAATGTACTGTGACACATCATGACTAGCAAGGAAATCTTGTGGCTGGCCCAGGCCAGTGACATCCTAACATTTTGGAGTATAATCAGAATTTTGTCCCCCTAAAAGCCCGGAGACCCCAAAGACCTGGGGTGTAGCATGGATATATCTCTCCCTTAAGAACACGTCCTCTTTCCTTCCCTCCCAAGATTTGGAAGTACAATTGAAAGCTGGAGGCCTGAGATGGTTGCCGTGAGCCACGAAAACCTACAAAGTGCCTGGCGGTAGGTGACCGTCCAAGACTGCTCCTTCTGTGTCTGAGGGCAGCCTCTGTGGTGCCATTTGCTCTGTCCCTCTCTCTGTCAGAATCCCCACCCAATCCCTCTGGGGCCTCCGCCTGGCCTCCTTCAGTTGCCCCCCCTCAGCTGGCCCCCCTCAGCTGGCCCCCCTCAGCTGGCCCCCCTCAGCTGGCCCGCCTTGCCTCCCAGGTGGGCACTGAGCCTGCGGTGTCAGGGAAGCCGGAATGTCCTCAGCGCCCTGCGGAAGGCTGTGGAAGTGGACTTCAAGGACAAAGACAAATACCAGTCCCAGGGCATCTACCTCTTCACAGGGGGCATCCCTGACCAGGACATGGTGAGTAGGCCTTGTCCTGGGCATCCTTTGCGACCCTGCATCTTCCCCTCGGTGGATGCCTAGCGACAGATTTCTCCAGCCTAATTCTCCAAACTAGATGTCAATGTGCAGGAGAGCTACCTGGGGGTGTTATTAAGATGCAGATCCCGTTCTGGAAGGCCTGGCCTGGGACCTGAGAGTCTGTCTTCCTCGCAAGCTCCCCGGAGATGTCCAGGCTTCTGGCAGGCTCTAGGGTCCGCTCCCCAGCCATGCCCTATCAAGACAGAGAAACTGTGGTCCAAACCCAGTTACCTTTCTTTCCTCGGCGCCACATATGAGACGAGGCAGCCCACAGGACCTGAGGAAAGAGAATTAGGTTCCGTGGACCTGAGAGCAGCCCCTCTAGGAGCCCTCAGCCACGGGGGCCCTCCTGCCATCTCTCCCCCCACAGCCCCTGCTCAGCGCCTACATGGCTGAAGCCTGTGGGGGCTGCGACCTCCAGCTGAACGTGTGTCTCTTCTACGTGGGCGAGCCTCAAATGGACCTCACGCCCCCAGCCCACTATGCCAGCCGCATGGACACAGCCGCTGCCTACCGGGAGGTCACCCAGGCTACATCTGGGCGCTTCCACTGGTTTGGAGACACAGGTGCGTGAAGGTAGGGAGGCCCCCCCACCTCCATCCTTCCAGAAGGTACCAACATAGCTCCCTGGGCTGTGGATGTGTTCCAGACGAGGGGCATGGGAAAAACCCTACTCGGAAATCTCCAGAGTTCCTATTGTGGAGACGGGTGGTGGTGAGGGCCACACAATGATGTGAACGTACTTAATGGCACTGAATTGCACACTTCAAACATGGTTCAAATGGGGGCCGCCTGGGTGGCACCGTCGGTTAAACATCTCACTCTAGATTCCTGCTCAAGTCCTGATCTCAGGGTTGTGAGATTGAGCCCCGCCTTGCGCTCCACGCTTAGCACAGAGTCAGCGTGAGATTCTCTCTCCCTCCCCCTCTGCCCCTCCTGCTCATGCTCTCTCTCTCTAAAATAAATAAATAAATCTTAAAAAAAGGGGGGGGGCTCAAATGGTACATTTTAGGTTAAGAATATTTTACCACAATTTTTTAAAGTAAAAAAGAAAAAAAAGTAAACCTACTTTAAATTTTTTTTTTTTTTTTAAGTAAGCTCTATGCCCAATGTGGGGATTGAACTCACAACCCCAAGATCAAGGACCAGGTGCCCTGACTTAAAAATATTTTAGAATGTCACAGCTGGAGGGGCCTTAAGTGTGCCTTAATTTAGCGCTTCCCAAAAGGTGATATGTTAACAGCAGGAGGTTGGCAAGACAGGTGAACATGGAACACAGAGCAACGATTTCTTTTATTGCGATAGTTGTAGGGAATCAGAACATGCCACCCCAAAATATGCCACTGTGCCAGAAGGATTAGTTTGAGCTGAAAACAGAAAAGAGTGAAGCAGTTCTCCTCCCTCCTTCCACCCGCATCTGCCTAAAAGCAGAACATAAATTTCCATCTTAGGTGTCTCCCTCTCTTGTGTCAGGAGGAGGAGGAGAAGCACTGGAGACCACAAACCTTACTAAAACAAGGTCCATCATCCCTCAGTTCCCTCCCTATATTTGCCTTCGCATAGTCAGCTGCCCCTAAGAACCTAACCCCCTTCCCTTTGTCCTGTCACTTTCCTACAAAGGAGCTGTCCTTGGTTTTTGTTTTGGGTTTTTAAAAAAATATTATTTATTTATGCGACAGACAGAGATCACAAGTAGGCAGAGAGGCAGGCAGAGAGAGGGGGAGAAGCAGGCTCCTCGATGAGTGGAGAGCCCGATGGCATGACCTGAGCCGAAGGCAGAGGCTCTAACCCACTGAACCACCCAGGTGCCCCTGGTTGTTTTTGGTTTTTTTTTTTTAAGATTTTATTTATTTGAGAGAGAGAGAGATCACAATAAGGGGAGAAGGGTGGAGGGAGAAGCAGACTCCCCACTGAGCAGGGAGCCTGATGCAGGACTCGATCCCAGGACCCTGAGCTGAAAGCAGATGCCTAACTGACTGAGCCACCCTGGTGCCCCAAGCTATCCTTGGCTAAGACACCATATAGGTCCCAACTTCCAATCACACCCTCTGAATTACTTCGTTTCTCCTGCCTGTGTGCATGCTGCCCATGTTAAGATATTGTTTCTCCCTTGTTAATCTGTCTTTGTCAGTTTTATTCGCCCAGCTGGAGAAATTCAAGAGAATAGAGGAAAGGTTTGGTTTTTTTTTTTCCTCCCCTAAGTAGTTATTTGCTTATTTTAACATTTCATTAAAAAGTGCTAACTTGGGCACCTGGGTGGCTCAGTGGTTTAAAGCCTCTGCCTTAGGCTCAGGTCATGGTCTCAGGGTCCTGGGATCGAGCCCCGCATCGGGCTCTCTGCTCAGTGGTGAGCCTGCTTCCTCCTCTCTCCCTCTCTGCCTGCCTCTCTGCCTACTTGTGATCTCTTGTCTGTCAAATAAATAAATAAAATTTAAAGAAAAAAAAAGTGCTAACTTTGGGGCACCTGGGTGTCTCAGTCAGTTATGCAGCTGACTCTTGATTTCAGCTCAGGTCATGATCTCAGGGTTGTGAGACAGAGCCGTGCACAGAGGTTCTCTCTCTCCCTCTGCCCTTCCCCCACCTCCCCTCGCTCTCTCTCGCTCGCTCTCTCTCCTCTCAAATAATAAATATATCTTTTTAAAAAAAAGGGGGGGTTAACTTTATGCGGGGGACTGCCTGACTCAGTCGGTAGAGCATGTGACCCTTGATTTTAGGGTTATGAGTTCAAGCCCCACATTGGACCTAGAGCCTACTTAAAAATAAATAAAAGTTTTTTTTAAAAAAGGCATTAACTCTCTACTGTCAGACGTGACATGAATTTTCTTTTTTCTTTTAAAATTGTATTTATTATTTTTACAAATTTTTACTTATTTACTTTTTTTTTAAAAGTAGGCTCCTGCCCAGAGTAGAACCCAATGCAAGGCTTGAACTCATGACCCTGAGGTCAAGACCTGAGCTTAAATCAAGAATCAGATGCTTAGGGGTGCCTGGGTGGCTCAGTGGGTTAAGCCTCTACATTTGGCTTGGGTTGTGATCTCAGGGTCCTGGGATTGAGCCCCGCATTTGGCTCCCTGCTTGGAGGGGAGCATGCTCTCCCCTCTCTCTCTGCCTGCCTCTCTGCCTACTTGTGATCTCTCTCTCTCTGTCAAATAAATAAATAAAATCTTTAAAAAAAAAAAAAAAAA
>PISX010003435.1:0-65991 GCA_004024625.1 Mellivora capensis | reverse complement strand
GGTCCTGGGATCAAGCCCTGCGTCGGGCTCTCTGCTTGGCAGGGAGCCTGCTTCCTCCTCTCCCTCTCTGCCTGCCTCTCTGCCTACTTGTGATCTCTGTCTGTCAAATAAAGAAATAAAAAAATCTGAGTTGAGGGAAATTGGACGGGGAGATGAACCATGAGAAACTATGGACTCTGAAAAACAACCTGAGGGTTTTGAACGGGCGGGGGGTGGGAGGTTGGGGGAGCCAGGTGGTGGGTATTATGGAGGGCACGCATTGCATGGAGCACTGGGTGTGTTGTAAAACTATGAATTCTGTTACGCTGAAAAGAAATGAAATTGATAATAAAAAAAAGACAGAAAAAAATCTTAAAAAAATATTAGATAGACATTATAGTAATCGTTTCACAGTATATGCAAAAGTCCAGTCGTTATGTTGTACACATGAAACTAACATCATCAATAATACATAAGCTTTTAAGTAATCTGATAAAATATATATAAAGGAGATAATGGTTTAGGTGGTATGCAGGTAAGGGGAAATGGTGAAGTTCCCCCACGTTGTTAGGATACAGCAGAGACTGAGGTTCAGGATGCACTAGTATATTCCACCCTCTCTGATTTACAAATGAAGAAATGACTCCCAGGGACATGAGTTACCTGTGCTTATAAAATTAGTGGCATAGGGGCGCCTGGGTGGCTCAGTAGGTTAAAACCTCTGCCTTTGGCTCGGGTCACGATCCTGGGGTTCTGGGATCGAGCCCCACGTCGGGCTCTCAGTTCAGCAGTGAGCCTGTTTCCCTTCCTCTCTCTCTCTGCCTGCCTCTCTGCCTACTTGTGATCTCTGTCTGTCAAATAAACAAATAAAATATTTTAAAAAAATTAGTGGCATAGCTGGGGCTGGAACTCTGCGGCCCCTGTTACCCAGCTCTTCCCGTGAAAAGTGCTAGACATACACACTCAAGTTATCATTGGTGACTATTACTAATAATAGCACACTGTCTAGAACAGTTATTACATGCCAGACATGGTTCCAAGCATGTTACATATATTGTTATTCATTCCTTACAATAACCCTATGAAGTGGGTTACTATTATCCCCATTTTACAGATGAGAAAGCTGAGACAAAGAGCCCAAAACACACAGGTAGTAAGAGGTGGAACCAGGATTTGAACACAGGCAGGCCAACTTCAGAAGCTGTCTTCTTAGTCATTACAGTCCAGTCCCTCTCAAATAAGTTGGCAGTATTCCCTACAGATACTAGATACTTCAAATAATACAAAGGTGGGTCTTTTTATTTACTGGAATAGCAGGACCATCGCTCTGAATTCATCCTTCCTCTGGATGAGAGGTTGGCTGGGCCCCTATTGGGAGCCACGCTGTACCCACCCATCCCCTCCACCACCGGATGGCATGGGGGTGGGTGGGGCTGGTCTCTCAGGTCACCTCCACACAACCCTGCTGTGTACAGATGTGGACGCTTGCTGGGATCTACACGCCTTCTCCATGCTCACGGTCTGCTTTGTGTCTAGGTATTTACGAAAGCGATGACATCAATGCCATCATGTCTGAGATGGAAAAGGCTCTCAACTACTCCCAAAAGGTAGGCCTTAGATGTGGGGCAAATGACTGCCCTTCTCTAGTAGTGTCTTGGGGCTACCATATAAAGGACCACAAACTAGGCGGCTTAAAGCAAGAGAGATCTATCCTCTTAGTTTCGGACGCCAGAAGTCTAAACTCAAGGTGTCAGAGAGGCTGTGCTCCCTCTGAGGGCTCTGGGGAGAATCCCTCTCTATCCCTTTCGAGCTTCTGGTGCTGGCTGGTGTTTTAAAAAATTGCACTGGATGCTTGTTAAAAATAGGAAGGGAGACTTTATCTGAGACCACTACAGTAAAGGAGAGAGATGGAACTCAACTCTGAATAGCAGCCTCTGAACTCAGCTCTGAAACAGCCAAGATAGCTAAGGATTTATAGCCAACTTATAGCCAATATAGCGAAAGGGTCAGTGGACAGAAATTTACTAAGAGAAACTTAATTAGATATCAAGGGTAGAGGGATTCTTGCCAAACAGGCTTAACGGGATTCTTTGCTAAAGCTTGGTTTAATAGGCCAAAGTCAAGGCTGAGTCAAGAAGAACGCTCGGAGGAGACCAACTAAAGTTTAGTCAAGGACAGAGTCCTCGTCACCAGCAATCCTTGGCATTCCTTGGCGGTGGCAACACAGCTCCCAGTTCTGCCTACACCTTTTTTTTTAAATTTAATTTATTTATTTGACAGAGAGAGAGAGATCACAAGTAGGCGGAGGTGCGGGGGGGCTTGCTCCCAGGACCCTGAGATTATGACCTGAGCTGAAGGCAGAGGCTTAACCCACTGAGCCACCCAGGTGCCCCTCTGCCTCCACCTTCAACGGGCTCCCCTCCCCCATGTGTGTCTGCATCTCTTCTCCTGCAGGGATCCCAATCCTTTCGGATTAAGGGCGCACCCTTCTCCAGTATAACCTCATTAACTTACATCTTAATTACATTTACAAAGACCCCATTTCCAAGGAAGGTCATGTTCACATGTATGGGGGTTTTGGGCTACCACACATTTTTCTGGGGGACACTACTCATCCCATATCTGCTTCCCTCCCCGTGTCTTGATCCACTGACACCCAAGGCTGTGGGATGAAACATGGGAGTCTCCTACAAGTCATGGTTAAGGTCTGTGTGCTAGCATCCTTGCCTCCTTGGAGGTCCTTGAATGTGTGAGCTCATTCCCAAACTCATTCCTCTGCTTGGGGCCTCTGCGCCTGCTGTCCCCTCCCAGATCGCCCATAGGTTGCTCTTTATCATTCAAGACTCGCTAAAATGTTACTTCCTCAGAAAATGCTGTTGAGATGAGAGGGCCAGGTTGTGTCAGGAGCCATGAGAACAGGGATTAGGAAATGGACATGAGAACATTTAAGGAAGAATTGACCAGATTTATGGTGATGGAAAGCATGGGAAAGACGAGGAGGAGGAAGGAGGAAGAATTCCAGAGTAACTCCCAAATTCCTTGCTGGGAGACCTGGTAGACAGAGCTGCCATTGACCAAAAGAGAGATAACAGGAGAGGATCCTGTCGGGATGTGGCAGGGTGGGCCTGGGACAAAGGTGAGTTTGTGGGGCTTGGGAGCTGACCAGTGGGGGTCCTTAAGACAGGCTGGAAAGTTAGGGGCTGGAGGTAGATGTGGAGCAGTTCAAGCCATGGGGGTAGACACATAGCATGAAGGGCGTCACGGTCAAGGTGGGGAGGGAGGAAGAGCCCATGAAAGAGACTCGGCCTAACTCGGCATTTTCATTGCCACCAACTGCAGGGCGACATCCCCCTGACCACAGCGTGAGCTCCTGGGAGGGCAAGGCCATAGCTTCAGGTTCACTCCCTCCTCGGCCTCCATGGCTCATCTGTGGCTCTCCAGCCATGCCCCAGCTGCCCTCCCCTGGAGGGACGCTTCTTTGGTGCTTTTCTTACTCCTTCTCAAGTACACCTTAGTCTGTTCCCTCATCTGACAAACATTTATAAAGTGTTTGTGGGCAGTAACAGTTCAACCCACCCTTCCTAGGATGTGATTTACATCCAAACGGTGTCTTCATTTGCTTGGAGAATCACTGGGGCAGCTTTCAGGCAGTAGAGAAATGTGTTGGCAAAAGGCACCAAGTGTTAAACGTTATTCTGCCAACATCGGCCCGGGGTATGTGGGGAGCTGATGGGCGCATGTGGTGCTGGGTCTGAGTATGGAAAGCACTGTCTTGGAACCAGACACACCTGGGTTTGAATTGAAGGTCCTCTACGTATGAGTAGTGTGGCCTTGGGCACGTCCCTTAAACTCCTGGAGCTTTGGGTTCCTCGTCTGTAAAATGGGGCTAAGATAGCCCTTGCCCTAAAAGCAGAGTTGGCATGCCTTGTTGGCAAGAGGGTTTGAGACCCCCAGGCATTGACTAGCTCAGTGCCTGAGGCGTCCCAATAATACATGGGGCTTATTATTAATAGGATTGATCGCTAGTGCTCTCAGCCCCAGGAGCCATTCTAGGGATAGAAAGAGGAGTCCAGAGGCCCCAGTGGACCCAGTCTCTCCTGCTGTGTGTGTGTGTGTGTGTGTGTGTGTGTGTGTGTGTGTGTGTGTGTGTGTGTAGGGGTGTCACCTGCTTGGAGGCACACCATGGTGGGCGTGCTGCTAACCCTCCCAATCCCCCCTTGCAGTGTGCCTTACTGGTGTCTTCCCTGAAGAAACAGTCTGGAAAAGAACTGGAAAGTGCAGTTCTCCTGAAGGAAAAGCCAAAGATACTCAAGCAAAGAAGTCAGCCCAAAAAAGTCTTTTCTTCCAAACCCGCAGCTGCCTCAGTGGCCAGAATGGTTTGACTCCTCTCCCTAATTACACACAGAGGACTTTGTTGCCACCTTGTCTCCTGGTCTTTCCTAGATCTTGAAATGGCCTGGGCCAGGCCCCCAAACCCCAGGCCCAGCAGGGGTGGAGGCAGGGTGTTCAGGGGTGAGCGTCCCCAGAGTACTTCCAGCCCTGACCTTATGGGGGAGGAGCTCTTCTGGGGCTCCTGCTTCTCAGCCCTGGGGGCATCTCTGGCCTCCTCACCATCCACCTTTGACTCTGCCTGGCTATCTCAGCTTTGCTCCCTAGCTGGTAGTCAGGACTCTATGGAATTGGCACCCACCGAGACATCTGACGGCTATAAGGCAGGAGGGCTTATCCAGAAGGGGGTCTCAGGGGCAAAGAAACTAGGGTATTAGGGTACGTAATGGGTTCCTGCTGCCCGAGGCTTGGCAGGGACCCATAGGACCCTGAGGTCGGGCCCGTGCCTGCTCGGGCCTTATCCCCATCACGGCCTGTTAGATCTGTCTTGTGTAAAATGTCCACCGCACTGCAGAAATCAGAGGGACCTCAGAGGACCCCGACTCCAGTGCTTGGAAGCCGACAGGCAGATATCCAGAGCCCTTCAGCACATCACTGACCCACAGGTCCTTGTGAACACAGTGCATTTGCAGGATGAGGGAATCCGGCCGGATCCCGTGTAGCTTACTGCCGTCTCATTCAAAGAACTCTACCAGGTCCCAGGAGCCAGCCCTGAGGCAAATTCTGGGATGAAACCTGAGAGTCTTGGGGGCTACCTCCTGAGCTGGTTCAGCCGGAAGAGGCTCAGGCCATACCAAGGCCTCCAAAAAGCCTCCTGGAAACAGGGTTGAGGGCTCCCTCAGGGAGGCAGCAACCAGGCCTTTTCCACAACAGCTCGCCCATCCATATGAGCTGGTCCAGGGCCCCAGGTGATTTTGTTCAACCATCGTCACTTTCCCAGGGGGAAAGTCACTGTGCCCAGGGAGGAAGAACTCCTCCCTTAGAACGGACGTGCCCAATAGGCCACAGAACTTACCTGAGTGGTTGTTTATTATGCTGGAGGCCCCGAAATCCCGGTCCAGTGGGAAGAAGGGCAGGTAACTGAAGAAAATTCTGGCAAATCCCATGGCCATCCTAGCATGCCTCCCTGGCTGTTATTAAACACACACACGTGCACACACACACACACACACGTGCACGTATACACATACACACCCCCCACACACATGCATACACTTTTTGTTTTAACCTCAAAACCCACACTCCTCCTCTACGTCTACAGCAGGACATGGGACCAACATGTTCCAGATTCTGCTCCCAATGGCCCCTCCCTTCACAGGTTCCTAATGGTCAGGTTGAGACTGGGGTTTCATCCCAGAATTTGGGAAGTCCGGGGAAGGCGAGGTCTCTGGGATGGCTCCTGGAACCTGGTGAGTTCTTTGAATGAAGACAGTGCCTGTGTGGACAGAGTCTCCTGGACATGCAGCCCCTGGGATGGGAGTAAGCTGCACACGATCTGGGCCTGTCACGGAGACCAGGCCACTGATGGGAAAGACTGCCTGTTTTCTAGAGCCTTAAAGATGACCCTGACAGAGAGAAGAGCTCCCCCCTGCACACTCTGATTTGGCGGCCCCCCAGCGGCAGAGCAGGCATCCCACCAGGTGAGGTCCAGCGGCCACTGAGCTCCCGGTCAGTGGGGGTAGGGGCGGCGGGCCTGGCGGAGGCAGAATTAGGAGTCACTGAAGTGATGGATGATCCTGAGTCTTGACCACAGGCCAGCCCTTCTGCTAAGATTGTCCCATCAGAAGCTTATAACAGTTCCTCCCGTGGGACAGCTCATCTCTCTGTTCCCCGTTTTACTGATAAAGACATGTAGGCCCAGAGGGGCTACGGATAATGACCAGGGCCAGCTGGTCATGACCGGCATCAGTATGTTTCCTAAAGTATTCGGCTCATAACACCAAGGCCATGTATCTTATTTCCAAGGTCAGAGACCTGGCAGAATGGTCCCGAGCAGAACGGTGGAGTCAGCAAGACCTGGGTAGAATCTTGGCTCTGCCCTGATGGACTCTGAGCCCCTCTTACCTCATCTGTAACCTGGGGCGCTGGGAGGCTAAAATGAGACAGGGGTCCAGAAAGCTCTTAGCACCCCACCTGGGATACATCAGTGCTGGGTAAATGGCCACTCCAGCTACTGCTGCTCCAGGGGAGGCCAGAAGGCTTGGGGTCATCCCAAAGGACCTCAAAGCCATCTTGGTGCCCAGTGTTGAGGGCGCAGCAGAGCTGGAATCGACAGGTCTCTAAGACAAAGCTGGACAGTGTCGCCACGTGACCCCATGAGACTGCTCCAGCCAACAGGCCTCTTGTCCCCTAGCTGCAGCCCGGCCCGTGAGAGAAGGGACTGCAAAACGGAGGAGGAAGACTGCGTGGAGGGAAGCAGAGACCTCTCTCTCCCTTTTTTATACAGAATCGGGGAATAACGTGGGTGAGTTGGAGACTACACAAACGTCTGAACAGCTCTGTCACCCTGTAGGAACTGTAGGGTCAGCAGGCCCCGTGGGGGGGGAGGCCCTCTCCAGCTGTCCCAGGACATGGGCAGCAGTGCCTACCCTCAAGCCACTCAGGTCTTCCAACCCGGGGAAGGGGGCATGCAAATTCTTGGCACTACTCACCCTCCATCCATCAGAGGAAGTGTCCTCCACTCTCAGGCTGATGGGGAAATTGGGAAGGGAATGGAGATGAGTGTCCTCAGGTCCCTACGGTTCCACCATTGATTACTGCGAAATGGTAGAAATCCTAGTAAGGATTCACTGAGGTGTGGAGAGAGGAGGTTACAGTCTGCTTCCCCTGACAATCTCCCTTCTACCCTTCAGCAAATTGCCCCTAAGGAATTTTCCAGCTGACTTGATTGACAGAGAAGTTAACATGTAAAAGGAAGCCAGGAGTCACTGAAGTGATGGATGATCACTTCATGTTAGGCTTACATGAAGGAAGCCTAACGTGTAAAAGGAGAGGAGAAGAAGAGTGGAGGGAGGGGAGGCGTACAGGATAACTTCCCTGTTTCTCCTAGGCTTCGTATACAAGAAGTACCCTCAAGGAAGGGGCATACAAAGGGTTAGCACATCCATCCAGTTGCCCAGGAAGGATACAGTTTGCTCAAGCCAAGAGGTACGAGGTCCTCAGCACCAGCACATGTCCCTCAGGCAATAATTCCTTCCACCAACCTTCCATTTCTAGAAAGATGAATGTACTTGGAAGTGGGGACAAACCTGCTTACGATGACTGCTTAATGTGGCAGGTGGGGAAAGAGTTAAGTAGACCTATGTTTGAAACCTGGGCCTGCCACTTCCTAGCTAGGTGACCTTGGGCAAGTCATTTAGCTACACTCAATCTTTGTGTCCTCATTTGTAAAAATGAAGACAGTTGTTCCTATCTGATAGAATTGATGACTATTGAAGTATATTTTGTGTAGATCACTTAGTGGCATCCATCTTTTGGTTGCAAGCAACAGAAATCCCCCTTCTTGTTCCTAACCTGGAGGTAGAACATCTTTCTCCCCACAGCCATTCTTTAAATGTCTGAGCTTGGTTCTGGTGGGCCCAATGCCAGAGCCATGCTTGCTGGTGGTGAGCCTGCCCATCCTTGTATCTCTCATGGAGAGAGAGACTGAGGTTATCCTCATTGGTTTAGAGTCTGAACTTTAGACCAATCATGGCTTTCCTCTGGAATTTTGTTGGAGAGGCTTGAAATAGATCCTGGGAAACCAGGAACGTCCACCAGACTTGGAAGTAGCAGATGCTCAGTAAATCGTGTTCCCCATTCCCGTATTTCTTGTGCCTCTCTCCCCAGTGCAGGGGAAGGAATCCACACGCCACGGATGCCCGGTGAGGACCTAAGAACCTCACAGTTTAAGCACGAGACAGATTTCAAACACAGGGTTTTAGTAGATGAATCAGACCATCATTCATTTAAGCCTCTATTACCCAAGATAATAGTTCTTTCCTTTATTCTCAAGTGGGTAGCAAATTATGGGCTAAAAAAACTGAATATGGAAATCTCCAGATACATGGGTCCCAGCTGCACTCATCAGAAGTCAGTCCAGGGGCTGGTGTCAGCCAAATACTGCAGCATCCTGCCCAGCATAGAAATCAATGTGAGTTGTGGGTTTTGTTGCTCTCGTTCCCTTTCTCCCACCCCCTGCTTGCAATCAGCCACAAATCGGCCAGTGTGTTGGGGGGAACTCCATGTGCATGTCTGGGCCACAGCCTCTCTTCCTGCTTCTATCCACAAAGTGGGATGGCTCTTGGCAAATGGAAAATGCAAATCCCATTGGAGGAAAAGTCGGGGTAGGGGGTGGGGGGGGGGAGGGCCCGCCCCTGTCCCCGTCCCCCGGAGCTAGATGCACTCCACAGGATGGGAATTAGAAACAGTAGCTGAGAATGGGGCAGCAGCTAAAGAGCTCACCAGAAGTCTGTACTCCAATTCTGCTGATGGTTCTATCAGGATGTCAGGGACTGGGGGCTTCCCTCCCCCTCTCCACCCCAGGGGTGAGGTGACCGTGTTCTCTGGTTTGTAGTTTGGAGGTAGTTTTTTTTTTTCTTTGTTTTGACACTGAAACAAGGAAGTTTAGTACAAATGAAAAACAAATCATATGTTCTTTAGAAGACCCCATTTTCTACCCTTGCCATTTGATATGACAGTATCAACATTGGGGGAAACTAGAAAGCCAGAAGTAGCCACCAAGCTCAAAATTATTCACCAGAAAGATTTTATGGGATTTTCATCATACTGTCTGTCCCCTTCTCTGTCTGTGGTCATCTTTTAGTTTGACATTTATGGACTTCTTGTCCTACCATTAAGGGTTTTCTCATTTAAAATTTAGAGATGCTATGTTTTTTATTATCACAGTGACCATATTTGGCACAAAACCATCATCCCAACTCCCCTTCTCCTTTTAGAATGATAAATCTGGTAGTTTGATCGAAGAAAAAAGCCTATAAGTAAATATATGATGCCTAGTAGATGTTTTAGAAATTAGCCACAACTGAAAAAAAAAAAAAAGAAATTAACCACAACTGACGGAACCATTTACGGGGTGATGGGGATATGAAGACGTAGCTGACGGAGGGCCATCTGCCTTGGCTTGCCTTGATCCAGGGGATAGTGAGACACATCCACTGGACGCCCAGGGAAATCGAAGCGTACATCACGTGCCTAGAGAAGGTGATGAGGCGCTATGTCCAGAGGCTGCAGTGGCTGCTGTCCGGTGAGCCTGCCTGCCGTCCTGGAGGGCGGGAGGGGCATGAGCGGAAGCGCAAGGTCAACCCCAGGGACCAGAGCCAGTCCTTCCCAGGCCGGGTGCACAAACTGTCAGGTCAGGGGTGAGGCCAAGAGGGTCATCCAGGTACAACATGATTTCTGGGTTCCGAGGTCAGGCAAGCTGCCAGATGTCAGGGAGGAGCGTGGGTCAAAGGGCACCAGAGAGAACGCAGGCCTGTCCAGGCCCATCCTGCAGGGCCACGTCCCCCACCCCTTGCCTTCCTGGGTGTGACCGAGGTGCTCACCCTCAAGAGGCTCAATTCAGTATTGACTGGATCCCACAGGGGTCAATGAAGGTAGTTATGGGAGGGGGTCCCGACAGAGAAGAGTCCCCTTGTTCTTTACAAAGAGCACCAAGGCCCTTTCAGGGCAGGCAAATAGGAGGGCTGGCCCAGAAGAGCCAGGCTCACATCCTAGAGAAGGGTGGGCTGGGGATCGAGAGATGGCCGGAAGCATCAAGTTCAAGAGGCCAGGTAGACAGCTCGAGCTGGACAGGGGGGCGTTGAGGCTTTGGGGCCTGGACGGTTCCTGGGACAACAGGCAGAAGGAAAGAGGAAGCCTTTTATAGAGGTCGCTAGGGGGAGGCCCTCAGGATCCTGTGCAAATTCATTAGGTCCAGTCCTCTGCAGTAGGACTTGATAAAACAGACCATGTGCAGTGGAGTAGAGCAATGACTGTGCTTCCCAAAGCCCCTGGAGGGGGCTGCCAGCTCCAGGTGCAGTTGTCAGGTCAGAGGCTGACATGGGACAAAGAGGTCATGTGCCTCTCTCCAATCCCAATGCATGTTCGCCGCTGGGAAGGGCGTGAAGACTAGTGAGGCTGCTGCTCCTTCTGCCTTCCATGCCGTGAATGGAGTCCCCACCTCACACACAGGTGCGCGCCCCAATGCCACCTAATACTTCAAACGCCACCAACCCTTCAAAACCCAGGGCTATTTCACTTATTCACTCATTCATTCATTATTCAACCAATATAGCCGCTCTCCTGTCAGGCCCTGGGGAGATGGTGGAAGACGACACCCAACACAGCCCATGAGCTCGTGGAGCATACAGTTTAGGAGGCAGATGTTAACCAAAGAGTCTCACAAATAAGTCTAATGTCACAAGAGTGATGCATAGAGAGGAGATGGGCGTGGTGCAGGGTGAGCCTCTAAGGAGGCGACAGGCCTGGACAGGAAAATCATGGAGGGCTTTCCTGAGGAGGTGATATTTCAGCCAAGATCTGAAGAATGAGTAGATGTTAGCTGGGCAAAGAGAGGAAAGATAGGCATGTCTGAGGTGCTAGGGAGGCAGTTAGTGAGGGGATGCTGAACACAAAGATTAAAAGGAAGCCAATGTGAGGGGCACCTGGCGGCTCCATTGGTTAAGCATCGGACTCTTGATTTTGGCTCAGGTCATAATCTCAGGGTGGTGAGATCAAGCCTCACATTGGGCTCCATGCTCAGTGAGGAGTCTGCTTGAGAATCTCTCTCTCCCTTTCCCTTTGCCCCTCTCCCTGCTCACACATATACTCTCTCTTTCTACATAAATTAAAAAAAAAAAAAAAAAAAAGGAAGCCGGTGTAGCTGAGAGTGAGGGAGAGTTAGGGTGATACCATCCCAGAGAGACGAGGTCATGCCCGGACTTAGTCTTTTGTCCCAAGAGCAGTTGGAAGCCACTGAATGTTGTGAATCAGGGGAAAGTGATCAAGTTAACATGGACAGTGATCCCGCTGGTTGCCGTGTGGAACTGTTGAGGGGATGGAGTGGAATCAGGTGACCTCATAGTAGGATAGCTAAAGGAAGGTGAAAGACTAGGGCCCGCTGGAAGAGGTGGGGATGACGGAGAGGGATGACAGAGGCAGAATCAGAGAGATTGTGGAGGCAAAAACCACAGGCCTTGGGGACTGGCTCTGTGTTTCCACCGTCCAGCTCCTACGGGGGGATGTGGTTGGAGGTCCCTCGGATGGCTGGCTGGCTGGCCATCCTCACGGAACGCCTCCCATGCCTTAGAATGGCTCCCTTTTGTCCTCATGCTGACATGAGGGTTGCCAGAGAACAGCCCAGAGGAGTCGAGGCGGATTCCTGGGCTGGGGTCCAGCCAGCTCTGTCCACCTTTTCCTGGAGAGCAGCCTGTCTTTTCTGTGGCAGTTTTTCCATTGTTTCCACTGCTGCCTCCAGTGAGGTCCCTGAGGTGTGATTGGAGAAGGCTGCATGCATCGCCAGCTGTCCCTCCGGCTTTCCCCTGGGTGACCTCCATATTTAGCCCTGGGGCCAGGAGTGTAGGGCTAGCAGCTGCCTGACTGAAGTGTGGGTCAGAGGATGTGGGTATGAGTGTCAGCACTCACCTCCGGTCTGCGAGACCCTGGCCAGCCACTGGCCCTCTCTTTCCCCTTGGGATGAATCCCAAGTCCTTTCACATCACCAGCTTCACCTCTTGTCCCTCTCCCCGAGCTTCTATCCTTCCCAGTGGTCCTGATTGCCCACATGGGCTTTCTCTCGGTCCTGGAGCACGTCATGCTCTCCTCTCCCTCTCCGGCTCAGGCTTTCCCAGGCTGTTCCCTCCACACCTCCACCTCTTTCCTCCGCTCGCTACCGCTCCTACAGGAGTAGCTCACCCACGGAATTCAGATTCTCCCCAGGATGTGCTCCAGACACTGTCCGAAGCCATAACTGTTGATCTAACATCTGTCTTCCTTGCCCCACTCTCAGCTCCATGAGGGCACAGCGCCAGGCTCTGCTGATTTCTGTTGACCTGCTAAGGGACTCCGCACTCTGTAACATCTTTTCCAGCTCCAAACGATGCTGTGACACTACTTTGTCCCATCGCTTAACTTAGCAATGAGGAAACTCAAGGCCAGAGCAATTTTTTTAAAAGATTTTTTATTTATTTGAGAGAGAGAGAACACGAGCAGGAGGGAGGAGCAGAGGGAGAGGCAGAAGCAGACTCCTGGTGAGCAGGGAGCCTGATGTGGGGCTCGATCCCAGGACCCTGAGATCATGCCCGAGCTGAAGGCAGAAACTCAACCGACTGAGCCATCCAGGCGCCCCAGGGCCAGAGCAATTATAACCACTTGTGCAAGTGATCACAGCTCACAGGCAAAGCCACAGCTAAAACCTTGACCTCTCAAAGCCCACACCACTGACTGGCTCTGCCCTGGACAGCTGATGGCCCACCAGCACCACCACCAAGGCCATCTCCCAGTGGGTTGACATCTGATAGGTGATCAGTCAGGCAACAGGCATATTTGGCAGACCTGGTATTTGATGGCTGCTGTGAGAAAAATCACCCCGGGGAGGTGGAGAGGGAGCGTCCCCTCACTCTTTCCCTGCCTCTGCCCCACCTCGGAGCAGGGAGCCGCCGACTGTTTGGCGCCGTTTTGGAGAGCCGAGTGTGCATCCTGGTGGACACGTCGGGGTCTGTGGGCCCCGCCCTGCAGCAGGTGAAGACGGAGCTGATCCTGCTGATTTGGGAGCAGCTGCGGAAGCACTGCGACAGGTGAGAGGCAGGGGCGCGAGCGGGTGGGGGGCCAGTTTGTGGGGCTTCCCTCTTCACCCTTCACGAGGCCTGGAGGCATAGCTTGTTTGAGCAGTAAAGAACACCACACCCTGTTGCAGAGGTAAAGCAGCCTTTAGAAATCCATCTCGAGCCGGGGGACCATTGCAAGCAGAGCCAAGGAACCACCCCAGGTGGCCTTGAATTGTGGATTTCAGCTGAACCTAATTTTTTTAGAGAAGGGGCGTTCGGGGTTGTTTTCTCTAAGCAGAGAGGTGGACGCTAGGAGACTGCAGGAGACTCTCCTAGGCTGGGACTCATGCTTGCCTTCTTATTAATAAGACTGAACACTTATTGAGCACTTTCCATGCACCAAGCACTTTCCGGGCATGTTTCCTTCAATCCTCACAGCGCCCCCACGCGGCATTGTCGGTATTATCCCCATTTTTCAGAAAAGATTAGGATTTAGGGAGGCTAAGTAATTTGCCCGAGATCCCCTATGCTGCAAAGGGTTGAGGCGGGAAGTTAATCTATTTCGGTCCACACTGAGAATCTTCGGTGTGTGCGGTCTCCTCCTTCTCCCCGAGGGGCCCCGGAGCCCGCTGAAGGGGCCTGACGCTGTCCTCGGGGTTACTTCAGCCAGCCATCTTCTAGCCACTCCCTGTTACCTCCTCTCTGCCCACCCCCCAGCTTCAACCTGCTCAGCTTTGCGGAGGACCTGCGACTGTGGCGGGACACTCTGGTGGAGACCACCGATGCGGCATGCCACGAGGCCATGCAGTGGGTGACCCACCTGGGCGCTCAGGGGGGCACCTCCATCCTGCAAGCGTTACTGGCAAGTCCTCCCACGGAGCCCAACCCCAGCAGCCAAACAGAAATACCCTCACCCCCTATGAGGATACAGCCCCAGGCTCTCAAATTACAAAGAGCACTTTTAGATCGAATAAGTGTTACCTTATTTCATCTTCGGAAAAGCCAAGGAAGAAAGGGATTCTTGTTCTCACTCTATAGATGAAGACACAGAGGCTCAGAGAGGTTAAGGGACTTGCTGGGGTTAACCAGCCGGGAAGTGGGCTGTGCTCTTTCTCCTAAACCTTGGCAGCCTCCTTGGTCTGTGGTAGGCTGAAACATGGGGGGGGGGGGGGGGCTCCTCTCGCTCTTCACGGAGAAGCCAGTGGGATCCAGTCAGACACACAGCAGGCAGCTGGTTTTGGCCTTTCCCGGTGAGCCAGACCATCTGTTTGTGCGCACTCTTTCAGAAAGCTTTCAGTTTTCATGATGTGGAAGGATTGTACCTCCTGACTGACGGAAAGCCAGATACAAGCTGCAGCCTTATTCTGAGTGAAGTCCAAAGACTCAAGGAGAAAAGAGATGTGAAAATCCACACCATTTCCCTGAACCGCTCAGGCAGGTAGGCAGGAAGGAGCCGGGTCCGAGCTGTGTTCCTCTCCCAGGGGTGCGTGTGTGAGGGCCAAGGTCTGAGCGACTCGCCCCATCTAGGGCCTCCCCTAAGACCCTGATCTCTCCTGGGCCCCAACCCGTAAGTGAGAAAGGAGAAGGGCCCCGGCAGGTGCTACGCCAGAGTGAAAGCCCTCTGTCCACATCCGAGAACCCGCTCTCCTGACTCTCTCCAGCCTGGAAGCGGAGGTGCGCCGATTCCCACGGGCATGTGCGGTCTTCTCCATCCTGATCTTTCTCAGGAGCCCACTGGTGAATGTTGAGGGGCAAAGAGCTTAAAGTAGCATTGTGATGGTTGTTTTTATAAACCATCACTGTAGAGGAACATGGGTTAGACCAGAGAGATTCTGCTTCTTTGGAAAAAGACTTTAATGTTACTGACAAAACTATGACTTGGGTACGTGTTTGAGCTCTGTCTAAACCACGTGCTCCATGAAGGTCACACCCGTGTCCCCACCAGGCCTAACCCGTAGGAGCAGGCACCAGCTAGATTAAGGACCATGTGCTGGCCATGTGTTTCCATGCTCACCGGTGACAGCAGTCATCCCGCTTCCTGTGGCCACCGCCGCTGCCCATAAATGACAGGGGCTGGACCTGTGATGCTGACTGTTCTCAAGGGCACAGAGCCTCCAGGCCCGAGGCTGCCCCACAGACTTGAGCTCCCCATAGGCTGGGGGCGCCACAGGGAATTTGCCTGGCTGTCAGCGGGCTTGGTCCCAGCCCCTCTGTTCTCCCGACTAGGACAGGGGCTGACTTCCTGAGAAACCTGGCCGCCCTCACCGGGGGCCGCTACCACTGCCCCGTTGACGAGGACACACTCCTCAGGATCCACGGCCTACTGACCAAGGGCTTCGTGGACGAAAGGGTAGGTTTGCGGAGCGACGGAGCCAAGTCAAATGTTTCGATATAATGTCCACAGAGGTGGGTTTCTTTCCCCCCACCCCTTAACTGGAAGGACCTCTGCTTCTCTTGTGAGACCAGGAAGTATTGGCTAGAGGGGTTCTGTCTCTCTGCTGCTCTTCCTCTAGGCTGGCTCTCCTCAGGGTGGGAAGAAGCAGGGCATGGAGGTTTGTTTAATAATAGAGCAGTTCTCACGGGGCCCCCTGGGTGGCTCAATGGGTTAAAGCCTCTGCTTTCGGCTCCGGTCGTGATCCCAGGGTTCTGGAATCAAGCCCCGCGTCAGGCTCTCTGCTCCACAGAGAGCCTGCTTCCTCCTCTCTCTGCCTGCCTCTCTTACCTACTTGTGATCTCTGTCTGTCAAATAAATAAATAAAATCTTTAAAAAAAAATAATAGAGCAGTTCTGGGGTGCCTGAGTGGCTCAGTCAGTTGGGCTGAATCTCGATTCTGGCTCAGGTCATGATCCCAGGATTCCCAGATTGAGCCCCACGTCAGGCTCCCTGCTTGGCAGGGAGCCTGCTTCTTTATCCCCCTCTCCCATTGCTTGTGTTCCTCTCTTGCTGTGTCTCTCTCTGTCAAATAAATAAAATCTTAAAAAAATAAAATAAAATTAATTAATTAAATCTTTAAAAAAAAATAACAGAACAGTTCACGTTCACTGAGCACTTTGTGCACGGTCATTGCTTTATAGAGACTACCCCTTTCGATCCTCTCAACCATTACTATACCCATTAAACAGATGAATAAATAGGCTCAGCAAGGAGTAGGAACACCCCTAAGGACATGGCAAATGGTGAAACCAGAGCCCAACACCCATCCTGTTGACCTCTGTGCTTTGAATCCTGCCTATTTCTGTCTTCCAGTGTTCAGGTCACTGAAACAGATACTCAAATGATCGAAGCAGTAAATCTAGTACAGTCACGGTTTCCATCACGCATGTGTGATAAGGGGAGACTACCCACCATTCTCTTCCGACTAGACCCAAAAGTTATGCACATGTTTCTACCTTTTAGGAACATGGTGCTGTCAGTTATAACATCTTCAGGGCAACAAATTGTCAAGACAACCGGAACTCCAGGTTTCTTTTTGGTGGTTAAAACACATCTCCCAGGACATGACATCATTTTTGGAGTCAGTGCTTTGCAGTGACTCCTTTGTTCAAGTACCTCTTCTACAAACATTACAAATGGTTCAGAGAACAGAACAAGTCAAAGTTAGTAAATATTCATCCATGTCCTTACAACACAGGAAAACAAATTGACAATATTGCGAGGGTCTTCAGACTAATGCCTCGACAAATCAGAGTCTTTGAATAGTTTCTGGAATGCAGAAGGGGATCATTCTGCTCTTGCCGCCAAGGGCAGACACAGCTTCATCTCTTCCTTACATTCTCTTGCCGATTGTGAGAATTTGTGTCTTTAACCCTAGCCTCTAGAATTCCATTGGTTGACATAATGAAAAAAGCATGTCTGCAATGTTTGGTTTTACTAGAAGGAATAGGGAAAGGGAAGAACAGATTTCACCAGGTAACCGTGATGTAAGGAGCAGGTACCACTTCTGTTCTGCTGGGAAGAGAGGGGCTGACTTCAGTGAAGTTCAGTGAGCATCTCGGGTTGCCACTGCTCACCCATTCCCGGCACGGACCCTCGCACACCTTATCTCAAAGTGTCCCATTTGCAGAATGACTGCCTTGGCAGGTGGTGAGCTCTTTGTCCCTGGAGGTATGTAAACCAAAGCCTATGGATTTCCTGCATTGGTTAGAAGGCCACATTTGATTAACTCTAAAATTTTTCTGCTGAGATTTTGGATTTTCAGGTTGCATCCAGTCATTTAATGGATCTAACTTCACGTTCACTTCCCCTTTCAAAGGATCCCGTGTTGCCACCGTTTGAAGGAGATGATTTAAGGAGATTGGCCCAGGAGATCACCAAGGCCAGAAGATTCCTCTGGAAGGCCCAGTCCTTCAGGTATACCCTTCAAGCAGCCCCTCCCACCTGCCTTGTGGCTCTGGGCCAGCCAGATCCTGGGACTCCTTGAGACCAGGTGCCCCCTGGTTATGGGAGCCTTCCTCCAAGAGCTCCTGCCCTGCTTCTCCCCACCAGGCCCAGAAATCTGGGCATCAAGGGCGCCATCTTACTTCATCTCCTGTCCACTAGGTCCCAACTCCAGAAGAAAAACAACATAGAACCAAATGTTACTCCTCTTTAGACAAGTGTTCTCAGGTAAGAGATGATAGCCTCTCCATCTTGTATGTATCCTCCAAGGGCCAGACAGCATGTCCTGTTTCATAGTAGTGGCTAAGGGGGAGGGGGACCAGAAATGATTCCTCTATACAGAAAGACCAGCCTACAAATACTCACTCACTCAATGAGCATACATTGGTCCTAGGAAAGCTGTAACCCAGCATTCATGCCCAGGAAACATGATCCCAGGTGCTAGGGCTCCCAGAAAGCTGAGGGAAGCAAAGCTCTGTCATCCTGTGTCCACCCTAATTTTCCTGCCCTGTCCCCAACACCCTCTACACTCCAGCCACAGAACTGTCACTCCCTGGAAGCTCTGCATCACACCCTGCCTGGAACGCCCTCTCACCACCCTCTGCCCGGTGACTCCTGCTCATAAGTGAAGACACAGCTCAAATGGCATCAGCTCCACTGTGAAGATGCCCCTGAGACCCACCAAGAGCTAGGACCCTCCCGCCTTCCTTCCATTTTGTCCTGGTCAAACACTCCTTTTCATAGCCATGACACTGACCACTTATTACACCCAGCACTCTGTGTCATGCTTCCTTGCTTCCCTGCCCACTTTTCTTGACTGTGTGCTCCCAGGATGAGGCTGGTGTCCTATAACCATCTCTAGATCCCCAGGACCTGCCATGGGGCCAATGGAGTAAACTGTGAGCATCCTGCTTGGTTGTGGAAGCCCAGCTCTAGAAACGAGCCAGAGCGTGTTATTTCACCCTGAACCCTCACTCTGTGCTTCCAACCACCCTGGTCCATGGGGGTAGGGTGCAGATTCACCCTCAGCCCATCTTGGGAGAAGAAACAAGTGGGGCTTCCCACCTTCCCCCTTACCTGTTCAACCGAACTGGATTGTAGGTCTGCTTTGGAGCCAAGTGCAGAGAGAGAGTGCTCTGCTCAAGAAGGTGAAAACCAGGCTGGGTCTGCTGGGCCCAGCCCTGCTGTGTACATATGTATTATGTGGTCTGGGGTCACTCCTGAGACAAAAAATGGCTTGAATTTAATTAAATTTTAATCCAAATGAGTTTTAAGCTGAAGTGATGATTGGTTCATCTATGTGTGTGTGTGTGTACGTTTTTGGTGATATGAAATTTTATTAAAAGATTCCTATGAGAAGAAAAAAAAAAGATTCCTATGCAGGGGTGCGCGGGTGGCTCAGTTGGTTAAGCATCTGCCTTTGGCTTAGGTCATGATGCCAGAGTCCTGAGATTGAGCCCTACATCGGACTCCCTGCTCAGCGAGGAGCCTGCGTCTCCCTATCCTCCCCGCTCGTGCTCTCTCTCACTATCTCTCTTTCTCTCACTCAAATAAATAAATAAAATCTTGTAAAAAAAAAGATGAAAAAGATTCATATGTGGAATATATGAAGAACTCCAAAAGTTCTTTAATAATATATAAAATATATATTATTATATATTTATAGATATATAATTTATATATATTATATATATAATTTATATATTATATATTTATATAATTTATATATTATAATATCTATAAATAATATATAAAATAATAAGAACCAAGTATATTTATATTCCTATATATAAGAATATATTTTTATATTTATATAAGAAAAACATAAAAAATAGATAATAAGAAAAAGATAAATATCCTAATTCTTTTAAATGGACAAAACAAACAGGTACAAATGGACAATAGGTATATGAAAAGGTGCTCAGCAGCCTTACCCTCAGTGAAATGCCAATTAAAACCACAATGAGATACCACTGTACATCCACCAGAATGGTAAAAAGTAAAAAGACTGACACTATCAAGATACGGAGCAACTAGAACTCTCATGCATTGCTGCAGGGGAGGGGTGTGAATTGTTTCAACCGCTTTGTAAACCTGTGCGACAGTTTTTACTGAAGGAGAACTGTATACCTACGCTAATGATCCAGAAATTCCACTCCAAGAGAAACAGATGCCTGTATTCCATAGAAGACATACAGGAGGCGTGGCTGGGTGGCTCAGTGGGTTCAGTGTCTGCCTTGGGCTCAGGTAATCATCCCAGGGTATCAGGCTCCCTGCTCAGTGGGGAGTCTGCTTCTCCCTCTGCCCCTCCTCCTGCTTATGTGCGCTCTCTCTGTCAAATAAATAAAATCTTTTTAAAAAATATTTATAGGATGGCTCAGTGGGTTAGGCCTCTGCCTTCGGCTGGGGTCATGATCTTGGGGTCCTGAGACCGAGCCCCGCATCAGCCTCTCTGCTTGGCGGGGAGCCTGTTTCCGCCCCCCTCTCTGCCTGCCTCTCTGCCTACTTGTGATCTCTCTGTCTCTGCCAAATAAATAAACAAAATCGTTAAAAATAAATAAATAAATAAAAATAAAAAAGATTTATAGGAGACTATTCGTAAGAACCAAACATTTTTCATATTATTTTTTCATAAGAACCAAAAATCGGAAACAACCTAGATGTCCACCACTGGTAGAATGGACAAATACATTGTGATATATCTGTACAGTCTCATACTTTTGTGAGACATTTGTACCATGTACATTTCTACACCACAATTTTTAAAAATGTGAAATATTTAGGATATTTATCTTTTTCATTCAACAAGATGCCTCAATCTTATGAACAATGTCAGGCTGGCAAAAGAAGAGTACACAGTGTGCAATTCCATTTACATCCCCTTCAAGAACAGGCAAAACTCTTGTTGGCAATAGAAGGCAGAATAGTGGGTGCACCTGGGTGGCTCAGTGGGTTAAAGCCTCTGCCTTCCGCTCAGGTCATGATCTCAGGGTCCCGGGATCGAGCCCCGCATCGGGCTCTCTGCTCAGGAGGGAGCCTGCTTCCCCCTCTCTGCCTCTCTGCCTACTTGTGATCTCTTTCTTTGCCAAATAAATAGAATCTTAGAAAAAAAAAAAAAAAGAATAGTGGTTAGCCTGCCGTGAGAGGCATAGGGGGGACATATAAGGGGGACATCTAGGGTGCAGGAAATGTTCTAGATCTTCAAAAAGGAAGTAAAAATTCATCAGTTATTTAAACAACAAGCAAACTGAGGCTCCGCGCTGGGCCCAGAGAGACAGCAGTGACCGCAGCCCCTGCCTCAGTGGATCTCGGTCTGGTCACTGCCCTCGGGTGCCGCCCTTCCGTGTCATCTCTACACACACAGAGAAAATGGCCTCTGGGGTTTGTCTTGCTTTGCTGGTGTTGTCATGGCAAAGCACCACACGACCGGCGCGAAACAACAGGAATGGACCGTCTCCAGTTGAAGAGGCTGAAGTCAAGGTCCCGCCAGGCCCCCCGCTCCCTCCGAAGGCGCTCGGTTGGGTCTGTGACAGGCCTCCCTCCTGGCTGCTTGCACATCCTTGCCTTGTGGCAGCATAACTCCGATCCTCGTGTGATGCTCTCCCTGCGTGCACGTCTGTGCCCGCATTTCCAGCTTCCATGAGGACATGTCCTATTGGACTAGGCCCTGCTCTCTCTCTCTCTCTTTTTTTTTTTTTCATTTTTTTTTTAAGATTTTATTTATTTATTTGACAGACAGAGATTACAAGTAGGCAGAGAGGCAGGCTCTCCGCTGAGCAGAGAGCCCGACGCGGGGCTCGATCCCAGGACCCTGGGGTGGGATCATGACCCGAGCCGAAAGCAGAGGCTTTAACCCACTGAGCCACCCAGGCGCCCAGGCGCCCCGGCCCTGCCCTCTTTGACCTTATTTTTAATCACATCTGCGATGCCTGTTTCCAAGGTCACACTCTGAGGTACGGGGTGGGGGGTAGGATTTCAACATGTTAACTTGGAGGGGGTGGGGCAGGTACACAATTCAACCTAACTACTGTGTTGTAAACAGACGGAAGGGGAAGGGGTAAAGAAACATTGTTTCTTGGGGTTCGAGGACCACCGTGCGGCAGGATAGGCCTGGCCCGCAGGGCTTTGCGTCCTTCCCCCACCAGCAGCAAGGCCCCCTGCACCCCCTCCCTGTTTGACCAGCCTCAGTTTCCCCTCCGTGAGATCCTGCTGCCGCCGTCCCAGACCACGCGCCTGTTCTCGCGCTGGGAGTTGGAGGCGGGGAAAGGGCCTCGCGGGGCGGGCGCGGGGCGGTCCCGGAGCCCAGCCCCGCCTAGCCCGGCTCCGCCCCGGGAGGCGGCCGCCAAGCTGCGCGCGGGCTCGGCACGGAGACGGTGGGCGCAGCGCCGAGAGCACGCAGCACCGCGGGAGCCTGGCCGGGTGAGCGCCGCGGGGGCTGCGGGAGCCGCGGAGGCAGGGGGCGCGGCGGGCGGGGGGTCCCCAGAGGACACGCCCGGAGCTGCGGGGCCGGGCTGCTCTCTGAGTGGAGAGCACCTTCTCCTGCCCGTCCCCGCGAGGCAACATGGACAGGGTAGGTCCCTGACGCCCCTTCCCCAGTTCCTTTCACCAAACCCACTTTGGGTCCCCAGTGATCTGGATCCAGGCCGACCCATTTATTGAGATCCCGTCAAAGTTCGTGAATGTTCTCTGAGCCCCAGTTTCCAGCTCTGGGTGATGGGAACAGTAGCCTCTAGGGCACAGGACTGCCAGGAGAATATAGTGCCGTGGAGGCTGGGGTCAGCCCGGTGGTCCCAGGTGCAGAAGAGCTCTTAGCAACCAGCCGCGGCTTCCCACCTGCAGCGCACCAGCACTGTACAGGTGCCGCAGTGAACGAGGCCCTCCTGGAGCAGGCTTTCCGGTGGTTTGCCAAGGGCTCTGGCATCTGGTCTTTCATGACCACCCGCATGAGGCAGAGCGAGCAGCCAGGATTGTTTGGATCCATTTTATAGCTGTGGACACCGAGGTGCAGTGAGGTTTTAAGGATTTTGCCTAAGGGCACACCCAGTGTTGGTCACACAAAAAAAGCATCCGCACAGGTTAGGAAGATGGCTCTGGTCCCAGAGACCCGTTGCAAGAACAGAGTCCTGAGTAGAGAAGGGCTCTGCTGTGGGGCTGCCTCCTCTCTCCTCTCTACCGGGGAATTAGACTCAGATTTGGTGTGTCTCCCCACTGTTAAACCCATGAGTGCCAGTGTTCGTGCAGGGTGGAACCGGGTCCCTCACCTGCGACTTTGAAGAGCAGGGCAGTGACAACGGAGACTAAAAGATAAGAGTCCTTATAGCTGTCAGGGTCCCTGTCCCATGACACCACCACCAACAACCATGGGGCTCATCACCCAGTCACTCGGTGCCCGTTCTTTTCTACACCCAGAAGGCATCATGCAGGGCATGATGCAGGACAGAGACACCTGTCTCTATCCACAGGTCCTGGCCAATGGCTGGCCCCCCAGACACCGTTGCTGCCATGATTACTGGCAATGATGATTATCTGGCCCCTGGTGCCCACCTTGTCCTCAGGTGGAATGGGGGTGGGCATGCGGTGGGGGTGAGACGATGGTGGTGACAGTGACTGACAGCCTGGCTCATTTGGAGTTTGGAGTGAGGACAGCAGGACCCTCGGTGCCAGACCTCAGGGTTCACACATCTGACCCTGAAGCCAGCAGAGGGCTTGGACAGACCTGTAGTGTCAGCCCCCTGCACAGCGGGCGGGCCCGGGAGAACCGGAGGCAGCAGCTTTCGGGGTAGAGGCCATGCGACACTTGGAATCACGTGCCGGTTTCTGAGCACAGAGCCCTTTCGGATCCCATGTGGATTCCCCTCCTCATCTCCTCCCTCTATTTCTCCTTCTCTCCCTCCTCTGCCTCCCCACTCTTTCTCCAGGAAGCCCTCCCTCCCCATCTTCCCGGTTAGAAAGCATTCACCCCCCCCCAGTCTGGTAAGGTTCCCCTGGGCCTGATTGGATCCGTCTTCCTCTGGTGCTACACGGGAACTGGGACTTTAAGGAACTGGTAGAGAAATCGGGAATGCTTGGTGTAAACTTCAGCCGTGCAGTGTGACTTTGGACCTCAGTTTCCCCAACTGTAAAGCCCAAGGCCTGACTGCCTTTGTCTCTGACTCTTTCTAAGGGAGGCAGCAGCACCTTGAAAGTTCTCAAAATTCTGAAAGGGGCAGTTTCACTGGGAAGGCAGAGTGTCTCTGAGCCCTACCAGGAGTTCCCCTTAGCCTGCTGCTCCACATGACTTGAGACAACTCAAGAATATCCTTTCTTTTGTTTTTCTCTACAGGCGGACAGACCCTCCGTCTGCACAGCTCAGGAGAGGATGAAAGCCAACGCAGCAGGCTCCTCCCCAGAGGCCTGCAGAGCTGCAGGCCAGGGCGAGAAGGGCTGCCCTGTCTGCCAGGCCTGGGGAGGAGTCTCAGGCCTGGGGTCAGAGTCAGGGCCTGGGCCCGGGCCGGGTGCTGCTTCAGGATCTAGAGTGGAGCCTGCTACTGTTCTGGGGCCTGGTGCTATGTCAGGACCTGGGCTGAGGCCTGGTGTGATTCTAGAACCTGGACCAGGGCTTGGTGCTGTGTCCAGACATGGGCCGGGGCCTGGTGTGGTTCTGGAAACTGGACCAGGGCCTGGTGTGACTCTAGAACCTGGACCAGGGCTTGGTGCTGTGTCCGGACATGGGCCAGGGCCTGGTGTGGTTCTGGAAACTGGACCGGGGTCTGGTGTGACTCTGGAACCTGGACCAGGGCTTGGTGCTGTGTCCAGACATGGGCCAGGGCCTGGTGTGGTTCTGGAAACTGGACCAGGGCCTGGTGTGACTCTAGAACCTGGACCAGGTCTTGGTGCTGTGTCCGGACATGGGCCAGGGCCTGGTGTGGTTCTGGAAACTGGACCAGGGCCTGGTGGTGTGACTCTAGAACCTGGACCAGGGCTTGGTGCTGTGTCCAGACATGGGCCAGGACCTGGTGTGGTTCTGGAAACTGGACCAGAGCCTGGTGCTGGGTTCAGACCTAGGCCAGGGCCTGGTACTACATCAGGACCTGAGCCGGGTCTGGGGCCTGGGGCAGGAGCTAGATCAGTCCCTGGGCCAGTACCTAGGGCAGGAGCTGCACCATTATCTGGACCAGGGGTAGAGCCTCAGCCGAGAAGGGGGTCTGGAACTGGGCCCAAACCCAGTGAGCCAGAGACAGCCACCACATCAGCCCCGCAGCTAAAGACTCAGGCCACACACATGCAGGCCCCTCGGCAGAAGGTTCTGGTGACCGGAGGAGGAGGCTACCTGGGCTTTAGCCTGGGTTCCAGCCTGGCCAAGAGTGGCAGTTCCGTCCTACTGCTCGACCTCCGCAGACCGAAGTGGGAGCTGTCCCCGGGGACCGAGTTCATCCAGGTGCAGTGATGAGCATCTCGGGAAACGGGTGGGGGGGCCCAGGCTCATGGTGGAGATGTGGGGACAGCATCTCATGTGAAGCCAGTGAAAAGCACAGGCTCTTGGAATGGGACTGTTGAAGCTCTGGCCCTTCCCAGCCCGGCAGCCATCGCCACAAGGCTCCACATCTCGGAGCTCCCGTGTCCTCATCCAGGGAAAGAAGGCTTCACAAAGGTCGATGGGGAGTCAGTGAGACAGTGCGCTTCAAACAGCCAGCACAGCCCCTGACTTAGCTTGATAAATGGGGCCAATGACTCTGAAGCCAGTGATGCCCTGTAGAATCATCTAGTACCTCCTGCCCCCCAGCCTCTCCTACAGGAGCTTGGCCAGGGTGGGGTCAGGGGAGCAGGACTGGGACCCGGCAAGGTACACAGTTGGTATCTCTGCCTTGGACCCAAACCTCCAGTCCCCGTCTCTTCCTTCTCTGTTTCAGGCGGATGTCCGCGATGAGGAAGCCCTGTATCGTGCCTTCGAAGGGGTGGACTGTGTCTTCCACGTGGCGTCCTATGGAATGTCCGGTGCTGAGAAGGTGAGCACCACCACCCCCGCCCCGGGCCCCGCATACAGCAGCTGGAGTTAGATCAGGCTTCAGATCCTGGTTCTGCCCACATACCCGCCCCCCTCACCCTGCCTGCCACCATGCCCTGTGTTTGTTATCACCCTTCACCTAAGCCGGGAAAGCCTATGGCCAAACCACCCTGAGCGCACCCGATCTTGGCTGATCTCAGAAGCTAAGCAGGGTGGGGCCTGGTTAGTACTTGGATGGGGGGCACCTGATCCAGGAAGGACTTAACACGAAACCCTGCCCGCATTTTGCATCCATGGGGCCAAATGCTAGTTCTGTCACTTTCTAGCTGTAGGACCTAGGGCGACTTAACTTAACCTCTCTGAGCCTCTGTTTCCTCCTCTGTACTGGTTTTCACATCAGCATGAGTCTTCAGTGTGAGGGGGCCTGTCAGAACATACAGAGATACCCTCAGGCTCCGAAATCACACTACGCCTACATTTGCAGCTTTGTTCATAATAACAAAACACAGGATGTGATGTAAATGCCGGTCAGTTAAGGACTATTTAAATAAATTGTAAGGTATCCACACATTGAAGTTCTATCAGAATGTGCTGATAACAGAATAATTTCCATGGTACAAAAACAGTGTCTGGTATCCTCCTGTTTGAATAAAAAAAAAAAGGAAGAAACTAGGATAAGTATTTATATGCTCACCTGTGTATGTGTGCTGATATTCATAAGTATAGATTCTATCTAGAAATACATGGAGTATAACAGTGGTTGCCTCTGCTGGGGGGTTGGGGGGGGAACGCTGGGAATCAGGAGTGGGAAGGAAATTTCCTTTTTCCTGTATACCCTTTTTACTGTTTGAGGGTTTTTAAAAAATACTCTATTTTTTTAATTTAATATTTTTTTAGTATGTTTTTTATTGAGAGAGAATGAGGGGGGAGGGAGAGGAGCAGAGAGGGAGAGAGAGAATCTCAAGCAAGTTATGTGCTCAGCACAGAGCCCAACTCTGGGCCCCACCCCACGACCGAGACCATGACCTGAGCCAAAACCGAGTCAGTCACCTAACGACAGAGCCACCCAGATGCCCCTATTTGAGCTATTTTTAACTTTGTGATTCTGTTACTTTTTTTTTTTTTTAAGATTTTATTTATTTATTTGAGAGACAGAGATCACAACTAGGCGGAGAAGCAGGCAGAGAGAGAGGAGGAAGCAGGCTCCCTGCTGAGCAGAGAGTCCGATGTGGGGCTCGATCCCAGGACCCTGGGATCATGACCTGAGCCGAAGGCAGAGGCTTTAACCCACTGAGCCACCCAGGCGCCCCTGATTCTGTTACTTATTAAACAAAAAACTCATAGTCTAAAAATTGAGACAGAACCCAGCTCCTTTTCGTTGTGAGAATTAAGGGAGATGTAAAGGCTTCACCCTGTCCCGGGGAACACAAGGAGCTTTTTCTGTGTAGACAAGGTGTGTTTTTATTTTCACGCCGCACCCCGACCTCGCTAGAGCAGGGACAGTGTCACCGTGTCCAACAGCCAAGGAAACCCAGACTTCCAGAGTGAGGAAATGATCCCACACATTTTGGGTCCCTTTTCTGTGTCACACACCATCCCAGTGTCCCAGATCCTCCCGCGGGTGTATTCTATCCTACCGAAGACGACCGACCGTCCAAGGGAGTCTGACCTCCCTTTGCAGGCAGGGGAGCTGAGGGCCAGGTGGGGGATGGAGCCTGTGTGCTGGCCTTCCCTGGAGACGGTGGCAGAGCTGGGCCCTGGGGCCCAGGGCTCCTGCGCCGCCCTCGGGCCTCTCAGATCCTTGCTCCTGAGCCCATCCCAGACAGTCTGCATCCCCACCTGGCCCCACCCGAAGCCCAGCCTTACGGCCTTCCACAACCAGGCCTGAGCAGCACCACGACTCTCCCACCTCCCTCTTGTCTTTTAGCTGCAAAAAGAGCAGATTGAGTCTATAAATGTTGGAGGCACCAAACTGGTGATCAGTGGTAGGCACTGAGAGCTCAGTGTGACCTGCTGTGTGTTTCCTGCTCTGTCCCCTTTCCTGCCACAGGCCCAGCTCTGGGGACAGGGCAGGGGGACAGAGGTGGGACCTTCCTCCCCTCCCCCTGCCCATGCCAGTGGAGGGCCTGTGGGCAGCACATCCTCACTCTACTGCGGACCTGCCCAGGCCCCCATGTGGGGTGGGTCAGCGTGGCCACAGCATGTCTGGGGACACAGGCAGTACGGGGTTTGCGTTTCAGGGATTTGGGGTTAGAAAAGTCACTGAAGCCCCAAAATAAAAGACCCACATCTGTGGCCTCTGGGCATGTCTTGCCTTGTCCTGTTTTTCTCTCTGATTCTAGAGTGTCTTTTTTTCTGTGTCCTCTTTGAGTGAGACTTTCTTCAGACTTGTCCCCAGAAAGGTAGCTCAGGGGCTACGGCCACACCGAGAAGGAGTGAGCCAGCCTGGCCCCTGGGGCCCCACAAAGCAGGGACATGACCCACACCCCTTCCCTCCTGGGCGCCTCTGGATTCTGGGTGGACCCCAGGGCCAGGATGTGTGTCCCAGACTGGGTCCCAGCTCCCTCCTCAGAAAACTCCCACTCACATGGGCTCTGTGTGTGTGTGTGTGTGTGTGTGTGTGTGTGTTGCCCTGTGCCCCGTCCTTGCAGTTTGTGTCCGTCGGCGGGTCCCAAGGCTCATCTACACCAGCACTGTCAACGTCGTTTTCGGCGGGAAGCCCATAGAACAGGGTGATGAGGACTCTGTGCCATATTTCCCACTGGAGAAGGTACTAGCTTCCAGGAGAGGTGGGCGGGGACACAGGGCCTGGGACCCCCACCCCGGGCCACAGGGTCAGGATGGGTGGAAAACGGGGGGTCAGCCTCACAACTCAGGGTGAGTCCCAGGAAGAAGGGGTCCCCAAAACTGAGTAGCACACCCATCTCCTGTTTCAGCGGGTCACACCAGCAGCAGGGGTTTTGAAATCACACAGACCTGGCCTTGAGCCAGCCCAGCCACATTCTACCTGTGGGACTCTGCACAAGTCACTTTCCTCTGAGCCTCTGTTTCTTTAGCTGGGCGTGACCACTCTGCCCCGTGGAGGTGTGGGGTGAGCAGGAAATGGGATGTTATGGGGAAAACCATGAGCACTAAAGAACTACATGGAAAAAGTCCATCCAGCCCACGTGCAGCATCCGCTCGCATCCCAGAGCAGGCCCTGGGGGCCGGCAAGAGCCTCCCTGAATGGAGGGACCCTGCTTGTTGTTACTGCTCCAAACTCTGCCCCTGTGGCTCCCACCCCGGAGGAAAGGAATGGCATTGGGGCTCAGGACTTGGCCATTTCCCAGGGGGAGTCCCCAAAATCCCACCCCTGTGTGGTCTGAAGCAAAGGGCCAGCCCAGTGCCAGCAGGGTCACCGAACCCTGCCCGGTGGCTCTCTTGTCCCTGTCCTCCGGCAGCACATGGACCACTACTCGCGAACCAAAGCCATTGCCGACCAGTTGACCCTCATGGCCAACGGAACTCCTCTCCCAGGTGAGTACCATGGGGCCCTGCCGCTGCCCCCAAGAGTGCATGGGGGAGTCTGGCTTTTAGCTTCTGTGTCTCTGAGCCTCACCTTTCTTGGAAAGAACAGCTCCCAGGGCCTTCATCACTCATCACTCCACAGATTCTGAGCACCTGCCGTGTGCCCAACCCCCACAGGGGATACAGTCCTGAGAAAGTTCGGTCCAGTCTCTGCCCTCATGTTGCTTACCATCTTGAGTGAGGGAAGAGACCAGACAGAAGTGGGTCTTTTTTCTGCCACGTGGGAGAGGTTCTAGTTTAAGAATGCTCTTTAGGTTGGGATGCCTGGGTGGCTCAGTTGGTTGGACAACTGCCTTCAGCTCAGGTCATGATCCCGGAGACCCGGGATCGAGTTCCGCATCAGGCTCCCAGCTCCACGGGGAGTCTGCTTCTCCCTCTGACCTTCTCCTCGCTCATGCTCTCTCACTGCCTCTCTCTCAAATAATAAATAAAATCTTTAAAAAAAAAAAAAAAAAAAAAAAGAATGCTCTTTAGGTTAACAGAGTGCAGAATCCTGAATATGGGATGAGGCACAGCACTGCGGAAGGCCCATGCAAGCGAGGGCTCTAAGGCTCCAAGTTCAGTAATTTACTGGATGATATGGCCGTGGCGCCCTCCTGTGGCCACAGAGAAGCAGTGATAGAATGGGGATAGGTGGGCCTCTGGGCGGCTCCGGCAGTTAAGCAGCAGACTCTTGATTTTGGCTCAGGTCTCGATCTTAGGGTCCTGGCTGGGCCTGAGCCCCGCTTTGGGCTCCCTGCTCAGTGGGGAGTCTGCATCAGGATTCTCTCTCTCCCTCTGCCCTGCCCCCCCCAATGGCATGCTTTAAAAAAAATCTTAAAAACAAAAAAAGAACATAGGAGTCAGTATGACACAGTGGCTGTTCCCACACCCTGGCTCAGGCTGAGCTGAGTTCAAATCCAAGCTCCACCACCTCTTATCTTTGTGATGTGATCTTGGGCAATATACTTTTTTCCACGCCTCAAGCTCCTCAACTGTAACAAAATGGGGATGATAATGGAATCCACCTCGAAGAGCTCATATGAGAATAAGATAATAACAGGCACTGTTTAAAAAGGGGGGAAAAAAAGGAATATGGGCAGTTTGCATTTGCCGAGCACTTCCGATATTCCTGGCCCTGTTGTACACACTCATTTTATGTGCAGAGTTCTCAGTAAGGCTTCACATCATCTGCGTGAACTAAGAACCCGAGGGGTCCTCTGCTTTCCAAACTCAGGAGCCAGGCTGATCCAGATAAATTCCTTGCTGTCCAAATTATCACTATTCACTTTCCAAAATCCAGAAATGAAAAAGAATCAGAAAATGTGGTTTCTCTTACTATCTAAAGTATATGAACTCAGGAGCTAAGTAGATTTGGAGAGTGACAGATGCTTGCAACGACGATCCGTGGACTTACAGGGGGGAGGCTGGGGCTGTGGGGTGAACAGACTTCCTGAAGGTCCCATACCTGTTTGGTGGTAGAGGTGGGATTTGAGCTCCCTCCCCCCATACCGGGGAGTCTAATCTAACACCAGAGCCTGGAGCTGAGCCATCCTGCTTCACTGTTGCCACAGCTGAGCAAGCCATCGAGCACGGTTCTTTTCCCTAAAATCTTCCCCATTCTACCCTGGCACCCTGGACCTGTCAGGCCTTGACTCCTGACCCCAGTGCAAACACATCCAGCTGGGTTTTCCCAGGGGTTTGACGGTTTCCCTGGCCGGACCAGCAGCCTGCAAACTAGACACTTAATCCTTTGGCCAAGAATTATTTATATGAGCACCCCCAGCTTTCCGTCCTCAGGAGTCATGGATACCCTGGGCTCCGCCCCTCTGTGACTTCGCTGCCCAGCGCCCCACGGGCCAATGTCTGCTGCAACCAGACCTCCCCCCACCATGCCCAGGTGACCCAGAGTTTAAAATTAGCCGCAGACTGTTTACGGAAAAGCTCATCTGATACCTGCCTTCCAGGAGTCCAGCCATGGTCACCCTGGATGATTTCCAGTCCCTGCTGACACAAGCAGGTCCCTGAGACTCTGCCTCTAACTCGGCGTGGAGGGCCCTGGTCTCTGACACGGAGCCCCAGGACTGCAGATCTCAGCTCAGGGCAAATGGGACAATTGACGGCAAACTCGGTGTCTTAAAACTGAAATGTCTTTTCTTATGGTTCTCAGTTCACAGCCGGGTGTCTGAGATCAAGCTGGGCTGCTCTAGGGGAGACTCTCCTGGTCTCAGCAGTTTATGGTGGCCCCCCACATTCTTAGGGTCCACATGTGTCTTCTCTGTGAGTCTCTTACAAAGATGTTGGCTTTAGGGCTCACCGGATAATCCAAGATGATCTCATTTTGAGAGCCTTCGTTGTATCTGCAAAGACGCGCGCCCAAATATGGTCATTTCCGCAGGTTCTGGGACGTGGACCCATCTTTTCAGGGGCCACCACTCAACCCACTATATTGGCCTCATGGTGAAGCGGGGATGTTGGCTGGGAGGCAGTCAGGGTGTTTGGCTATGACCAATGACACCGGCCCTGGCTGAGTTGCTGGGAAAAGGAACTTGTAGTGGAAGGATGTGGGATCGTTTCTGGGAAATATACTTTCAGAAAAATGACCACCAGGGCTTGGAGAGGATAGGGTTGGGGCAGCTCCACGGACTGGGCGGCAGGAGGTGGTGACCAGTCTCTTCAGGGTGAACCCACTCGTAGGATTTCAGATCCTGGTGTCGGTGTTGCTGAGAGTCCCGTTCTCGGGTGTGAATACGTCCGTGGCCCAGCGTGGCTCCCCCGGCCACCACCTCAGGGGACAGTGACATTTCTGGCGCATCCAGTCTGACAGCCCCCTAAGACCTTGTGCAGAGGGAGAGGGGCCCCCGAAGGAAGACAGAGTACACTGTAAAATGGGCACAGTTGACTCTCAAGGGAGACAAAGGAGATTATGTCTGGGTGAACTCTCATGGGCCGTGTGCATACCCAACCCCAGGTCTTACCTCTGTTACTGGCCTGTGAGCGTCGTGAGGGCAGGGACCGTTTCCTGGTTATCCTTGGATTCCCAGGACCCAGTGCTGGGGGTAGAGGTTGGGCATCCTCTGAATGTTGTTTGTTAAGTGACTAACAGACAACTGAGAATAGTTAATTGAATAAGGAAGCCCCAAGGGCCCGTGTTCCCTGCTAACCTGTCCAGGAACGGGGCAGGAGGTGTGGACAGCATTTCTGTGTGTCTCCCTGCTGGACCACCCCTCCCCAGGCCCCTGACCTCCCCTCCCTGTGTCCTAGGAGGAGGCACTCTGCGGACGTGTGTGCTCCGGCCCCCAGGGATCTATGGCCCTGAAGAGCAGAGGCACCTGCCCCGCATGGCGGTATGTCAGCCTGGCCCTGGGCCTGAGTGTGTGCATGGCTGGTGTGTGCATGGATCGGGCCCTTCCAGCCCACAGTCTCTCTGTGGAGCGACATCCCGAGCCTGGGACTCTTAGTTCCGGGAGATGTCCCTACCCCTATCTGACCCACCAGGAACAAAGGTCTCAGTGTGTGCCTACCTAGGTTAGGCGTAGGTCGGGGAGTCCCAGAGCCACGACCCAGGAGAGGCAGAGGGAGCCTGTGGGGCCTGAGGGGCCTGAGAGCTCAGCTCATGCTGTCAGCACAAGGTTTTCCTCTAGAAAGCCTCCCTCCAGAGTCAGGTGCCGGCGATACACCCACGAGGGACTGTGGGCCTTGTCCTCAGATCGCTCCCAGCCTAGTCAGGAAGACAGACGCCACAGTCACGGAGCCAGTGGGACCGGGCCTGTGTGGAGGGAAGAACGAGAATACGGGAGCACAGCAGAGCGAGCCCGGCAGGGGAGGTCCAGGACGGTGCCTGTGCTGTGTGGAAAGGGAAGAGAGAATGAACCAAGGAGCTGCGGTGGGAGAGGGAAGGTAGTTCAAACTGAGTAGGCAGCTTGGGTACAAACCTGGGAATATGAGAAAGGTCGCTGCTCTGGGTTTTGCCACAGATCAGTGAGCAAAACAGACCATGCCTGTTCTGGAGGGGCTTCTGTTCTCACAGGAGATGGGGAGTAAACATGATAAATGACGAAGAGTGGTTGAAGGTGCGCGGCGCGATGGAAAGAAACCGGAAAGGGGGAGCAGGGTGTGGGAGCTGGGCGCTCGGGCAGCCAGGGAGGCTCCTTGAGCAGGGGGCAGGTGCATCACGACAGGTGGGAGGGAGAGCCTTCCAGGCGGAGGGAACAGCCAATGCAGAGCCCTGAGGTGGGAGCCTGGCACACACCCTGGGGGCATCCCGCGTGGCCGGAGCTCAGTGGGCAGGGGAGTTCATAGCAGACTGAGGCAGCTGGGGCAGATCAGAAGGGCCTCTTCGGCCGTTGTCAAGGCTTCTTTTGGCAGGGTGGGCGAGCGGAAGGTTCTGAGCGAGGAGACACAGGATTGAAGATTCGGGAAGATCCCCCTGGCTGTGTGGAGAGCAAGCGTGGGGACCACGGGTGGAAGTGAGGACAGGTTCGGAGGCTGTTTCGGTCTCCAGGGAGAGATGGGGCCAGCAGCCCGGGCGGTGGGAAGCAGCTGGGTTCCGGACAGAGTGAAATAGCAGAGCCAGTGAGATTTGCAGAGGGGTTGGACGCGGAGTGCAGAGAAGGGAAGGCCGACGGAGGCCCCAGGGTTTCAGCCTGAGCCGCGAGTGCTGTCCGGTGAGGTGGGGGTGGGGGGACTCGAACAGGAGCTGGAAGGTCAGGTGCTCGCTCCAGGACACAGACAAGTGACCACCACGTGGTGATGTCAAGACATGGGTCTGGGCCAGAGGCGTCTGCCTGGAGCTGGAAATTTGGGAGCCATCATCATATAAATAGTACTCAAAGCCACTCCAGGCCTGAGTCTGTGTTTATCACTCTCTCCAGAGCCACATCAAGAAGAGGCTATTCATGTTCCGATTCGGGGACCGCAGGACTCGGATGAACTGGGTGCACGTGTGCAATCTGGTGCAGGCCCACGTGCTGGCAGCCGAGGCCCTCACTGCGGCCAAGGGCTACGTGGCTGTGAGTCCCCTTCCCCTCCCCCACCCAGCCGGCTGCAGGCAGGGCACCCCATGCCCCTAGGGGACTCTTGGCTCACATCCATTTCTCCCCAACTCAAGATGGTCAGTAGGACCGTAGGCTCAGGGAAGCTCGGGGTGAGGGGGTTCTTTACAGAGAGCCTCTTGCAGTGACCCTGTGACACAGGCGTTGGTCCTGCAGTCATGGTCACTGAATGCTAAGATTATATATGCCATCTCGTGTAATCTCCCCCACAGCTCAAGAGGGAGATCCTGTTGTTTTCTTCCCATTTCTCAGATGAAAGAACTGAGGTACAGAAAAGTTAAGTGACTCTATGGAGGTCACACACCTAGTCAGGGTGACCGCCCCCAAATTCAAAGGGAATTGGCCAGATCCGTCCTCAGGGCTGGGAAATGGCCATGACTTCTCAGCGGCTGCTCAGGGAAATTGGGGGGAATCGGGGCAGCTGCTGAGCCATCTGGAAGGGTGGCGTCAGGCTGGGGGGCAGGTGCCTGAGTGTTCCCCTCCCTGTGTGTCCCCTCAGAGCGGCCAGGCATATTACATCAATGATGGGGAGAGCGTCAACCTCTTCGAGTGGATGGCCCCACTGGTAGGTGCCCAGACATCCGCCCGCCCCCACCCTGACTGAGAAGTCAGGGATTCTGCACATCTTCTCTCCTTGTCATCCTTTCCTCTGTCCTAAAAATCAGAAGCTTTCACGTTAAAAACGAGTTCTGGCTGATAGTGTCCACTGGGCAACACTAGAACTGGCCTGAGCCGGGTGTGGCTGCCCCTTTAGGGGACCCGGTACTTCCCTGGTTTGCCATAGTCCCTCCCAGCCTGATTCCTGATATATGGTGACTCGCCCTGTGCACGTTTGCTTGTGAGAGCCCCATACTGTCCAACGGAGCTCCGCAAGGGGTAAGTAAAGGTAGACTGAGGCACAGAGGGAGATGTTGGCCCTGGGGCTTCCTATGCTGCGGGCCCTCGGAGAACCCTGGCCTCCTCATCCAGTACCCTACAGACCCCTTCTTGGGGCCAGTGCTGCCTGGAAAGGGTTGACCAGCAGCCCCGGGTTGGAGGATCTGTCCTCGAGGCATTCAGGCACAACAAGATCAACAGCTTTGTTGAGATATTATTCACATGCTATACAATTCACCTATTTAAAGCACATAATTCTATGGTTTTTAATATATTCAGAGTTGCACAACCATCACCATAATCAATTTTAGAACAGTTCCTCACCCTCCAAAAAAGGAATCCCCAAAATTATACCTTTACCCCGTCCTTCACCCCTAGCCTACTCTCTGTTTCTGTAGACTTGCCTCTTTGGACACGTCCTGTACATGGAACCATGTGATACAATGTATTGGGCTTCTGTCCTTCAGCATTGTGCTTTCCAAGTCCGTCCATGTGTAGCCTGCATTGTATCAGTATTCATTCTGTTCTGTTGCCAGAAAACATTCCCTTCTAGGGATATACCACATCTTGTTAATCCTTTCATCAGTTGATAGAAATTGGGGTTTTTCTACTTTGGAGCTACTATGACTAATGCTGCCGTGAACGTTAATGTATATGTATTTTGTGTACGGACGTTTTCATTTCCCTTGGGTGTGCACCCAAGAGTGGGATTGCCGGGTCTGGTGGTAGCTTTCTGTTGAACCTTTTGAGGAGCTGCTAGACTGTTCTCCTTTTGTTTAACCATTTGAGGAACTGTCAGACTGATTTCCAAAGCTGCTGCCCTGGATAAGTGCCTTTGGCTGTAGGCAGACATCAGTAGTCACTAAATGATGTGAATGATCCCAGATTAAAAACCGACCTATGCATATATTTTTTAAAGATTTCATTTATTTATTTGACAGAGACACAGCAAGAGTGGGAACACAAGCAGGGGGAGTGGGAGAGGGAGAAGCAGGCTTCCCGCTGAGCAGGGAACCTGATGCAGGACTTAAGCCCAGGACCCCGGGATCATGACCTGAGCTGAAGGCAGCCGCTTAATGGCTGAACCACTCAGGTGCCCCTGACCTATGCATATTTACCCAAAATTACAAATGTAGTGATCCGAAGGGGCACGTGCACTCCAATGTTTATAGCAGCAATGTCCACAATAGCCAAGCTATGGAAAGAGCCCAGATGTCCTCAACAGATGAATGGATAAAGATGATGTGGTATATATCTACAATGGAATACTATGCAGCCATCAAAACCCCCAAATCTTGCCATTTGCAATGATGTGGCTAGAACTAGAGGGTATTATGCTAAGCAAAATGAGTCAATCAGAGAAAGACAATTATCATGTGATCTCACTGATATGAGGAATTTGAGAAACAAGACAGAGGATCAGAGGGGAAAGGAGGGAAAAATGAAACAAGATGAAAGCAGAGAGGGAGACGAACCATAAGAGACTCTTAATCTCAGGAAACAAACTGAGGGTTGCTGGAATGGAGGGGGTGGGAGGGATGGAGTGGCTGGGGGATGGAAATTGGAGAGGGTATGTGCTATATGAGAAAAACAAAAACGGGTGCCTGGGTGGCTCAGTGGGTTAAAGCCTCTGCCTTTGGCTCAGGTCATGATCCCAGGGTCCTGGGATTGAGCCCCGAATCGGGCTCTCTGCTCAGCAGAGAGCCTGCTTCCCCCCCCCACCCCTGCCTGCCTCTCTGCCTACTTGTGATCTCTGTCTGTCAAATAAATATAATCTTTAAAAACAAAACAAAAACAACTGACCCATGCATTCAAGTCCTACTTGACTTTTCTAGATCAAAGTTTTCCATTCAAGACTGGCACAGGGTTGGGGCTGGCCGCAGGGTGATTTCCCCCTTGGGTGAGCAGTCAAGATGTCAGAAGGTACTTACGCTCGCCCCAGGGTAAAGGGAACATGTGACATTTTCACACTGGCCCACGGAAGACCTGTTGTCATCTCAGGCCATGTTTCCTTGCAGTTTGAGAAGCTGGGGTACAGCGAGCCCTGGATCCAGGTGCCTACTTCCTGGGTTTACCTAGCAGGTAAGGAGAGGAGTATGTGTAGTAAAATTCCTCCGTGTGCCGGGTGCATGGGCACCGCCTCATTTCAGGCCCAGGGCCAGGAGTAGGCAGAGCTGAGTGAGGCACTGAGGACACAGGATCTCAGGAGACCATCACTCTCAGGGGCAGGTGCTCCGAGCCCTACCTGTCCTTGCCCGGCAGCCTCCTCCCCCTTGTCCTGGCTGGGTATAAACCCTGTCCTCCCTGCAGGGTGGGTGTGATTGGGCCACAGTGAGAAATCGGGACAGGCAGAATTCACACCTGTGCTGGCTGACTCCAGAGCCCACACCCGGCCCTGGGGCCTGTGGCGGGAGGCATCATGCCAGTCCCCTGGGGCCACCTTGTCCCCCAAGGTCACCCCAAAGTCAAGGCTGCCCTTGGGATATGGGGAGCTGCTTTCTCACCCTTCAGGTCAGTCTCTCACCGACCCCCCGACCCCCCATCACCACCTCTGTTGGCCTCCTTCCAGCTGGAATGCAGAGCCAGGCACGGGGTTGTCAGGCCCAGGGGACAGTGACCCTCAAATCACAAGCAGCTGCGTTCCTGGAAGACCTTAGCGATAGATCAGTTGTATTTTAAATGCACTGGGATACTTGCCATTTAAGGCAGGGATCTGCTGACTTTTGCCCACCAGGCCCCGCATGCGGGGTGACTTCTCATGCCCAGCGTTGTCACAGTGATGGATGCTCTTTGACCCCCAGGTGGGAAGAGATCAGCCATGGGTTCTGGTAGTTTTACAGGATGGTATATACATTTCCAGTTCCTAGCGAGCTATTGCCCCTAAGTTCGTAGCTTTGGCTGTACATCCAAGTCACTGGGGAGCTTATAAGATATCAAAATGCCTCAGCTCAAGACCAACTACATCAGCATCACCAAGAGGAAGGCGGGGGTGGGGGGAAGCATGATCATTTTTTTTAAGTGGTTCCGTGGTTCACTTGATTGAGAACCACTGCTCCACCTTCTCTCTCCTCCTCCTCAAGAGACCGCACTGGAACAGAAGAAGTGAAAAGACGAGGCATGATTTGAGCTAACTGCGAATCTGCTCTGATTTATTTTCCAATGTCAGTCCTTTAGTATTAATGACAACTTACTCGTGACACATTTCACAGCCAAACAAGGCATCCCAGCATGTGCTGAGAGCCGCCGATTTAAAGGAATCCAAGGACAGGAGAATTTAGCAAAGTAAAGAGATTCACCCCCACTCCCCGGAAAAAAGCAAGTAATGCCCCCAACAGCTTTGTCCCAGAGGGCCTTCCAGGAGCTTCCAGAGAGGGAGGCACCCTGGTCACTGGCCCCTCTGTCCCCACACAGCTGCAGTGATGGAGTATTTGCACCTGGCCCTGAGGCCCATCTGTAGCGTCCCGCCGCTGCTCACCAGGAGCGAGGTAAGGGGGCCGCTGCTGGGGGAGCTCCTGGTCCACACCCCCACCGGCCCCGCCCCTCACCCCTTTGAGGCCATAACTGGATGGCTGTCTGAGGTCTCAGAACCTTCCAGGTGGGCCCAAATCTAACACCAGCTTCTTTATTTTTTTTTTAATTTTTTATTTATTTTTCAGAGAGAGAGGGAGAGAGAAAGAGCGAGCACAGGCAGACAGAGAGGCAGGCAGAGGCAGAGGGAGAAGCAGGCTCCCCGACGAGCAAGGAGCCCGATGTGGGACTCGATCCCAGGATGCTGGGATCATGACCTGAGCCGAAGGCAGCGGCTTAACCAACTGAGCCACCCAGGCGTCCCTCTTTTTCTTTTTTTTTTAAGATTTTATTTATTTACTTGCCAGAGAGAGAGCGCACAAGCAGGCAAAGTGGCAGGCAGAGGCAGAGAGAGAGAAGCAGGCTCCCCCCTGAGCAAGAAGCCCGATGTGGGACTTGATCTCAGGACCCTGGGATCACGACCTGAGCCAAAGGCAGTGGATTAACTGACTGAGCCACCCAGGCGCCCTAACACCAGCTTCTTTAGACTCATCCCAACCTCTGTGCTTTTGCTTAGGCTGAGTGCTCTCCTGGTCTGAAATGTGATGAGCTCTGGTCCCTCATCCTCATCCCTGTCACTTCATTCTTTTTTTTTTTTTTTTTAAGATTTTGTTTATTTATTTGAGAGAGAGAGAGAGCAGAAGAAGGGGGAGTGTCAGAAGGAGAAGCAGACTCCCCGCCGAGCAGGGAGCCATATGCGGGACTTGATCCTAGGCCCTGGGAACATGACCTGAGCCAAAGGCAGATTGAAATCAAGATTTTATTTATTTATTTGACAGACAGAGATCACAAGTAGGCAGAGAGGCAGGCAGGAGGGCGGGGGAAGCAGGCTCCCTGCTGAGCAGAGAGCCCGATGCGGCGGGGCTCAATCCCAGGACCCTGGGATCATGACCTGAGCTGAAGGCAGAGGCTTTAACCCACTGAGCCACCTAGGTGCCCCAAGGATTTTTTTTTTAAGATTTTATTTATTTATCTAGAGAGAGCACGTGCAAGTGGGGGGAGGGACAGAGGGAAAGGGAGAGAGACTCTCAGACTCAGTGCTGAGTGCGGAACCCTACTCAGGGCTCGACCTCATGACCCTGGGATCATGACCCCTGAGACCATGACCTGAGGTCATGACCTGAGCCGAAATCAAGAGTGGAACGTTAATGGACTGAGCCACCCAGGTGCCCCTAAAAGAGGATGTTTTAATGTACATTGTAAATAGTGTTTGGCGTTACTTGCAAAATCCTCCGAGCTCACGCTCTCATCTGATTCTCTCTGATGTCCTGCTAAGTTAGGAAAGGTAAGAGATTACGATCGTGTTTTATGATAAACTGAGCACTGAAGGAGTTAGTGACTTGTCCAGGGCCACACAGTTCTGGCATTGGCTTCATACTCAAGCTCAGAGATGTCTGACTTCCCTGTGGTTTCTCCTTTGGGCCATCCAGACTAGCAGAGGAAAAGAGAGTGACAATAGCAGCCATCTATTGAGTGATGGATATGCCAGGCATTGTGCCTTATCTCATTTATTTTACTACATTGTAGATTGTTATCTCCATTTCCAGAGGAAATGAGACACACAGGGCTGACCTGCCCATGAGTATTTGCTTATTTGAACCCAGACCAGACCTAAATGCTTTCAAGCTTAACCATCAATTTGTGAAATGACTCGGGAATCAAAATCATGTAGATTAGCTGCCGAAGTGCTGCTGAATTATGGTTGGGTAGGACTTAGCTCCCCTCCCTCTGGTTTCATTTACAGGTTTCCCTGTTCAACCAAGGGGTAAGGGATCCCTCTTTAGCGAAGGTTGTTTCTGGGCACTGTGGCTCTGGCGCCCTCTGCTGGTCAATCTGTGGTATACTAACCAGCCCTCCAGTTGCAGAGTCTGATTCGTTGAACATTTTTTGAGCGCCCACTGTGTGCCAGGCATTGTGCTGAGTAGCAAAGGCAAAACATAGCCCTTACCTCAAGGAGCTCACAGTCCAAAGGGAAAGACAGCTTGTCAATCGGGCAACTGCGATAAGGGCTGTATTGGATGAAACCATGAGGAACTTCAGAGCACACAGAAGGGGCACCTCAGCCAGTTCTGAGTAAGTTAAGACTTCCCAAAGGAAGGTGACATCTAAGCCTGAGGGCATTGTGTCCAGGACCCTGCCGATCTAGCTCCCAGCTGTATCCCCCAAGGTCCTGAACTTACTACTTGGGGCAAAAAGGGACAAGATTGCCCTCTCCCCTACAAGCGTCCAAGACTAGCAGCTTGGCCAGGGGCTGTTTCTGTGCCATGGGAGAATTGAGCAGCTCTCTCCGGCCCCTTCCCAGGGTCCAGCTGAGGAACAAGAGAGGAAGAAACGAGGTGGGAGGGCATCCTCCCAGTCCAAGCATAGCAGGGAAGAGCATGGACTGAAATCTGAGTTACCTGTGTGAGTCTGGGCAAGTCAGTTAACCTCTCTGTTTTTAATTTTCAAATATGTAAAGAGGAAAAAAAAGGTAAAGAGGAAATGGTGGATAGTACCACCTCAGGGGATTAAATAAGATAAGGCCAAGCACAGTGCCTATTCAGTTATAGATAGCTATCAGTACTGCCCTTGAAGCCTGGGCCCCAGCAGGGGGGAAGAAACGGCAGCCCAGACCCTGGAGAGTAATCGTTTATGTATAATTGAATTCCTCTTTTAGGGAAGCTTAACCAGGGAGGGAGCAAGAAGGCTGCGCCCTAGGACTGTGGCCAGAGAAGCCTAGATCGTTTCCTGGGGTGGTTTTTCCGGAGAGCAGCACCCAGGCCACAGAGAGGGCGGTCATCTTCTCCTAGAGCATACTCAAGAATGTGCAAGTGCCTGCTGAGTCCCAGCTCCTTGCTAGGCTGGGGAGGGGAAGCTGCGGGGGTGGGGCCTTCCCTTTTGGGGGACTGAGAAGTTCAGTTAGGCTGGGGGAGTTGCAGAAAAGGCTCCCTGAAGGCGGTGCCCTCGAGGAAAATGCAGATGGGAGGGACAAAGGAAATCTTCCCTTGCATCGCAGGAGTGAGATCCAGCCCACGGGTTCTTTGAAACCGCTGTGCGACCATAGGGAAACCCTCTGCCCTCTCCCCGTTTTCAGTAAAACAAGGTGGAGTGTGCGTCCCACCCGCATAGCCCCGCCCCTCGGCTGCCCCGCCTCTCCCCGCAGGTGCGCAGCGTGGCCGTGACGCACACCTTCCAGATCGCCAAGGCCCGCGCCCAGCTTGGCTACGCGCCAGACAAATTCCGCTTCACGGACGTCGTGGAACAGTATGTGCGGTCCACGAGCCAGCGGCCCTGCGGCTGTACGGCGCGGACGCTCCTACGGCTGCTGCTCGGGCTGCTACTGCTGTTCGGGCTGCTCGCCCTGGCCCTGCACGTGCTAGGCCTGCAGCGGTCCTTCGTCTGATCTTCGTCCCTGGCCGGAGTCGGCTCCTGCCTCGGCTCCATCCTCCGGGCTTGGACCCGCCCCGGCCCCGCCTCCGGATTTTCTCCGCCCATTTCCCCGCCCACATCCCCGCCCTCTAGGCTTGGACCCGCCCTGGGTCTTGACTCCGCCCCTGTCCTCACCTCCGGGCTTGGGCACGCCTCTGCTCCGCCTCTTGGGCCCTGGCCCCGCCTTCTGGGGCTTGGCCTGGCTGGGTTACTGAGCAGGTAGCCGCAGAGCTTCATCCGTTTTCCGGGCCTTCACCCACCCTTCTTTGCCCCCGAATTCTCCCCTGCTCTGGTTTCGCCCTCTTTCTGGCCCTACCGGTATGATTGCGCCCTCCCCTTCGTTTCTCTTTCGGACTGGCCCTGCCCCTCCCTCTGGATCTTGTCCCTCCACTCTCCTAATTGTAATTCGGCAATAGCCCCGCCCTCCTCTCTCCGACTCCCCCGCCCCTCTCCGAGCACGCCTCCTAAGGTGAGTTCTTGGGCCTAGCCAGGGTCGTCTCCAGCGGCCAAATACGGGCCTGGCTAGCATTTGCAGTTTTTCCAGTCTAATGCTGCCTGTCTAGGGACACCGGACCCTCCTTGCCGTTCAGGCTCCTCTGTGCTTGTCCTGAGATCGTCTTGAGATCTTGGAAGAGACTCATTCCAGGAGACTTGCTTTTGATGTTTTGGGTTCACTCAGTCATGCATTATCTCCCTCTGTGTTGACACGGTTGGAGAGACCCCTGAGACCCAGACTTCTGCCTAGCCCATAGCCTTTTTGGATTTCCGGTTTACTCGCCTGGGGCTGACTTAGCTTAGTAAGCACAGGCTTCTGTACCGGCAAGGATCTAAACCAAAACAAAACTTTTTAAGGTGGTCAAAAGGTATAAACTTCCAGTTATAAAATAAATAAGTTGTGATGTAATGGTGAGTATGGTTAATAATACTATATTATATATGTGAAAGTTGCTAAGAGAATAGATCTTAAAAATTCTCTTTACAAGAAAAAATTGTAACTGTATGTCTTGATGGATGTTAACCAGACTTGGTCATTTCACAACATTATGTTGTACATCTGAAATTAATATATGTAAATTTTTTTTAAATTTATTTATTTGTCAGAGAGAGGGAGAGAGAGCAAGCAAGCACAGGCAGAGTGGCAGGCAGAGGCAGAGGGAGAAGCAGGCTCCCTGCTGAGCAAGGAGCCCTATGCGGGACTCGATCCCAGGATACTGGGATCATGACCTGAGCCGAAGGCAGCTGCCCAACCAACTGAGCCACACAGGCGTCCCAATATATGTAAATTATATCTCAAAAAATAACTTTTAAAAGGACTGGACCTTTTGGAAAAATACCAATATAATTATAATGGGAAGAGTTAGAAGTTATTTTTGTCCTATTTTGTAATTTCATATTTCTTCTATTAATAAGGGGGCCATGGTGATCACTGTAATCTTTAATGTTTTAACCCACAAAACTTCATCGAGCCTTGCTCTCCACAGAAATACCCCTCCCCATTGTCTTGATATTAATTATGAGTACCAGGATATCAGTGTATAAATATATCTATGTATGTATCATACTGGGCACATTACGGCAGAGAAGAAAGCCATCACAAGCCGAAAAACACCTGTGGTGGAGGGGAGTGAATGTGTTAGAGCCAACGTGGCTATCCCCAGTGTATCCCTCTATGCAGAACAGTTAAGAAAGTTAGGGAAGCAGCTAAGAACCATATGCTCCTCTTTGCTCGGCTGAACCTAACACGTGCCTACGATTTTTTTAAAGCTCAGTAATAATCCTTTATGTCCGTTTAATGCTTGAGAGTTTGAAAGGGCCATCTATCTGCTTTTATTTAATTCTTCGGGCCACTCTTACAGTTGGGTTTATTGTTCCCATTGTGTAGAGGAGGAACTTGGGGTTATATCTAACTTTGAAGCGGACGAGGTGGGGGTTCCTCCTCTGCAGCTGGAGTCCTATGGGGGAGCTGCCCAAGGCTCACTAAACACTAACACAGTGATGTCTGTTCCTCTGCCCCCCAACCATGTCAGGGCTTCCTTCGAGCTCTGGCATCTACCATTGGGGCCGGCAGCCCTTGGGTTCCCTGTCTTATCAGTAATGCACATGCCTCGAAACTCACCCCCTTCTTTCTGACCTTCCTCTCTATCAATCCCGAGAAATCTGTTCTCAGGGCTGGGAGCACAGGCTTTCAGCGTTCACATAATCTTCTACATCTTTGTCTTCTGCCAAAACACAGCTACCGGAAAAACAAAAGGAAGATCAATTTCTTTGTTTTCTGGCTTTCTCTAAGTCCTTTCTTTCCCAGGCTGGAGAGGCTCAGGATATCTAAGGATATCTATGCTCGGGGCCTGGGGGCAGTTGTGGGTCACTCTGCTAAGAAAGCTTCCCTCCTTTCGTGTGTCTTGACCCAGTGGAAAAGGAGGCGGTCCCTCCGCCCATCGGACAGACTGAGTCCCCATGAGGATTTTAGAGGCTGTCCAGGTAACTCAGCCCTCTGTACCTCAGGTTCTGAGAGAAGGAGGTCCTAGTTTACTTGGAAATACTGAGTAGAAGCAACATGAATGCAGAAAAAGAGCTGTGGTGGTTATCCAATCCGAATGGATCATCAAGGTGAATTCATAAGTTTCCCACTGTGGGTGCTGAAGCTATTTACTGTTGTAAACCCAAGGCTGGGTGTCTAAAATATCCTCCAATCTCAGGGTGCCTGGCTGTCTCAGCAGGAGGAGTGTGCAACCCTTGATCTCAGGGCTGTGGGTTTAAGCCCCATGTTGAGTGTAGAGATTACTAAAAAATAAATTTTAAAAATATCCTCATAGTCTCTTTCATCTTAAAAATATTCTCCCTTGATCCCCCATTTCCCGTTTCAGTACTGCTCCTTTGGCTCTCTCTCTTCTCAAAATCAGATTTTGTGATGAGTTGTCTCTTTAACTCATTCAAAATAGCTTTTAAAAAAAGATTTTGTCTATTTACTTATTTGAAAGAGACCAAGAGCTAGGGGGTGGAGTGGGGGGAGCAGGAGAGGGACCAGCAGGCTCTGCACTGAGCAGGAGCCTGACATGGGAGATGAACCAACAATCCTGAGATCATGACCTGAGCCAAAACCAGAGAGTCAGATGCTTACTGACTGAGCCACTCAGGCATCCCTCAAAAGGACTTTAATCAGGGTCATCGTTGACCTTGTCTGTAAATCCTAAGTCCAATGCATATTTTTCAGTCTTTATCTTGCCAAGCCTCTTAGCAGTGTTCAACATACTCCCTCTACCCCCTCTCCGCAATACTCTTCTTGGTCTATGTAGACACCACACCTGCTTTCCACCTGTCTTTGGCCAGCCTTCCTCAGTCCCCTCTCTACCCCTGCCCTCCCTCTAAGACGGCATTCCTCAGGACTCTGTCTTGGCCCCTCCACTCCCCCTGTGCACTCTTCCTGAGCAAGTCCATCCATTCCCGTGGCCTCAGTCTCCACCACCCCCCGAATCTGTATCATTTGTTCAGAACGTTCTCTTGACCTCCAGACTTCTATGCCCAACCTCCTACTCAAGCCCATGGTCCCACATCTCAAACTCAGTGTGAATAAAATTGAAATCATCTTCTCCACGAACACCTCTTCATCCTGTGTTCCCTCCTAGGGACAGGAAAGGCACCACCAGTGCCACCAGCCAGGGGCTCAAGTCCTGAACCTGGTCATCATCTTTGACATGTTCTTCACATCCTCATCAGGGAGTTCTGTCAGATCATTTCCAAATATCTGTCCGACCCACCCTTCCGGTCCTCCCCACGGTCGCAAGCATGGTACAAGTCACTCTGCTTTCTCCAAGACAGCTGCAGTAGACTTTGAATGGACCCTCCTGTTCCTGCTGCCAGAGGGAACTTTCTGAACCCCAAATTGGAACATGCCACCCTCCCATTTAAAACCTTTTGATGGTTTCCCATTGCCCTCAGGATGAAATTCAAAGCCTCAATGGGGCCTTCATGCCTAACGGGTCAACCTCATCTCTTGCCGTTGGCCCATGTGCGCTGCTCAGCTGCCCCGAATTGTCTTCAAAGCATCTCAAACTCGCCCAGCTCTCATCTGCCGCTAGGATCTTCCACCTGCTGTTTCCTCTTCCTGGGACGCCCCTCTCCCACCGTCACATACCTAACCTCTCAATTTCAAGTCCCAGCTGAATGTCACCTCTCGGTTGACCCTGAGACAGGTTAGCACGCACTTTAGAACACTCCTCACAGGTGTAATCTGAATTTACTGCAGCTGTAAAACCGTGTTGAGTAGACTTGCCTGCCTCGTGTGATCTGTAGCCTCAGGATGATCTTGATTTCGGGCACACAGGAGACCTTTCATACATAGTTATTGAATAAATAAATAGATGAGAGGCCCCTGAGCCAAGCCTGAAGACCAACGATGAGATGGATCAATGAAGCTGGGACTCCGAGGTTGATAGCCCCACGTGGGACAGGCCCTCTGATGCCGCAACCTTTCCATAGGGTGGCCTGACACCAGTTCTACCAACGGAAGTTTGTGGGGTCAGCTAAAGCTCCCCGTAGGACACAGAGGGGGCTGGAAAGGAACCTTCCCTATTGGGAAGGAATCCCTCCCAATTATGACCTAACTCAAGTCATAATTAAAATCACCCCACCTAACCTTTGTCCTTGCGGGATAATGAGATCTGTCCCTTGTGGCCTCCAGCCCTGGAGCAGTAAATTAAAGTTGTAGGCAGTCTGCTGGAAACTATTAAAATCATCTCAGATGCTTTTCCCTTGGAAATGAGACAGTTCTGGTTTTGTTTTTTAGGTAGCGGGATTGCTGGGTTTGTGCGCTGGGCTAGGGCAGGTGAGGGCCTGGGCTGCGTTTGCTCTCCATTCCTTTGTTTTTTGGGTTTTTTTTTAAGAGCAAAAAGGAGCTTGAATTGGGAGAGGATGACAAACTAGTTTAGGAAAAGAAAAGTGAGACCATCAAGGGTGTGGCAGCGGTGGGATTCGAACCCACGCCATCGAAATGACTGGAGCCTAAATCCAGCGCCTTAGACCACTCGGCCACGCTACCGCCCGCTATGGGAGCTTCCTTTGAAACTCTATTAGTTTAATGACGTGGCGACTCACGCTCCGTGGCCCCGCCCTTTTGGATTTGCGCATGCCCAATACCAGCCTAGCGTTTCCTGGGCGTCTTAAAGGCGTCTTGATCCCTGGCTCATCTCCGTGCCTTGGAACCACAGTACTTTTTTTGATCGGCAGCAAAAACTACCGTCGGAACGCAGCACTAAAAAGGAAAGAAGAGCTCCCAAATGTTAAACATTAATATGCAGTCCCCACGTGTGTGTGCCTTGGATTTGCCGTGTGCGTCGTATACCACCTAAGGCCACTTGGGGGCGGTGCCGCGCGGTCGCTTCCTCCCTTGCGGGGCTGGGGGCCGTGCGGGGAACCTTGCTCTGCGCAGAACCCGGCTAGGTTCCCAGCCTGCGGACTCGCCATCCCTACTTCAGTTCAGCTCTGCAAGCCCTGGGTGCCTCCATGGTTTGGTCCTTGCCACCGCGAGGGAAGAATCACCGGTCCAGGTGAATGTTGTTAACAACGTCTACGACTGTTTTGGCGGATTAATTAGCCTGTTGGGCTTCCTCAAAGGGATCTCTTGTCTGCCTATTAGGAAGGGAGAAACTGAAGTGCGGAGAATCATTAAATGACTTGTCTCAGCTGTTCCAGGCCCCAAGATTTCCCTCCGAAAAGCCCCCCGAGACCCGAGACCCTTCCAAGACCCAAGAATCCCCTTCTGTGCAGGCTGTTTCTGTGTTTTCTGCTTTTAATGCAATAAATACAGATCGAATATACAATACATAAGTACATAGCAAATTTCTATCTCCCATCACCCCAAATTAATTGTTAACATTTTGTATATTTGCCTCAAAGATTCTTTAACTAAAAATACACTGATACTATATATCGATAAGATTCAAGTCTCTTTTGATACCTTCAAGTTCGATTCCCTTTCCTCTTTCCTCAGGAGTCTCAGATCCTTCTAGTTCACTTTTTTTTTTCTAATTTTAGGTACTCTTAGATGTATCCATTTCCTTGCTAAATGTAAGGAAGATAATAAAAATACAGTACAGTAGAGATACACAGGTGGGTGTGGTAAGCTGAAATGCCCCCCCAAAGATGTCCACATCCAAATCCCCAGAACCTGTATGTTACTTTATGTGACAAAAGGGACTTTGTTAGTGTAATAAAGGATTTTCAGATGGGGAGATTATTCTGGATTATCCAGGTGGACCCAGTGTAATCAAAAGCGTCCTTAGAAGAGAGACGCAGGAATCAGAGAAGATTTGAAGACAGAAAGAGAGGTCTCAGTGGTACTGCCACAAGCCAGGGAATGCCCTAGAAGTTATAAAAGGTAAGGACACACCTTTTCCCCTAGAGCTTACGAAAAGGAACACAAGTGACTTCTGACTTCCAGAGCTATAAGAGGGCTGTATTGTTTTAATCCACTACATTTGTGGAAAATTGTGAGAGCAGTCATTGGAATCCAATACGGTAGATAAACCAGCCCATGGGCTTGTAAATCACACAGCCTGAGCCTTGACTAGCAGTGTGACCTTAGGAAAACTACTTCTCCCTGGACCTGTTATGGGAGTTATGGGACCCTTAATGGGGAGATAATAATACCCAGGATTGCTGTGAGAATCAAACTCATTCATTTGCAGATACTCCTTGAGCACCTGCAGCGGGTCAGGCACTCTTCTGGGCACTTGGCTACACCAGAATGAAGCAGAAGATAGGACGTGGTAATGTATATCATGCACTTAAAGACTTCTGGTATTTATTTGACAGAGAAAGAGAGAGAAATAAGGAGCAAAGGGAGAGGGAGAAGCAGGATCCCCACTGAGCTGGGATGTGGGACTCGATCCTAGGACCCTGGGATCATGACCTGAGCAAAAGGTGGATGTTTAACCCACTGAGCCACTCAGCAAGCCCTGTGTTATGTTTGTAAATGTACATAGTGTGAATGTGGTGGTGGTGACTCCCAGGGACCTAGGCTCTCCTCCCAGTACCTCACTGTGCTCACCACCAGGGTTCTTGGCTAGGTGCTCCTGACCACTTGGTGGTATTATCCACGTGCATCTCCCTACCCCTGCCTTAAGAAGGTGTTTGAATCTCTCCCAGGACCAGACTGGGATGTCTGCTAGAATGTCATCTTCAGATAGTGTCTTGTTCACCAGAAGCTATATCCCCAGGACCTAGAACAGTATTGGCCACAAGACCCCTCCTCGTATCAGTGGTTTTGCATGCTTGGTTAAGTCCACTCCAAGTTGCTATGTGGCCCCAGACAAACTCAGAGGCAGACGCTTCTGGCTGGAGCTGCCCAACACAAGATCTCACAGAATTTTTGTCTGGAGGTGGCCAAACTGTGGTCTCTTCTTTTGGAGGATCCAAAAGGAGCCACAAGCAGGAAGCAGAGCCTTATTTAAGAATCCCCCCCAATGACTCAGCATTCTCCTATAGTTGGACCATGTGCTGGGAGCAATCTTCCCCCACCCCAACTCTCTCTCTCTCTGATAACTGAATTCAAGTGAACATTAATCCTGCACCTACTTGGCCTGCTCAGGCAAAGAGCAGGTCTTCTGGGAGAAGGAGAGCTGCTTGCAGAGCTGCCCAGAACCCTCATGCCAAAAATCCAGTGGAAGGAAGGCCATGAGCTCATCTGCTCCACCAAACATTTCTCTCCAGGCCTGTCTAGCCCCCAACGGGCATGCTGACCCGGCTTCTCTGGTGATTGACGTCTTCAAGGGTGCTATTTGGGAAAGGGCAGCTTCTGCACAAAGCCAGTCCCAGCCAGGCAAGGTGGGGAGGCTCCAGAAACCAAAGCAACTGGCCTGTTTCATTTTGTAAGAGCTCAGGTTTTGAAATGACATTAAAAATAACTTCTGCAAAAGTAATACGTGTTCTTTGTTAAGACTTGAGCAAAGAAGAGAAGCAGAAATAAGAAAACAAAAGCACTTTTAATCTCTCCACCCAGCACTTTTAATCTCTCCACCCAGTTAAACTCTTGTCAAAGCTTTAGTAAAGGAAGATGCTTTCTGTCTGTGGAAATTGGAAATGTAGGGGCTCCTGGTTGGCTCAGTCAGTAGAGCATGTGATTTTTTTTTTTTTTAATTTCTTTATTTGACAGAGAGAGAGGGATCACAAGTAGGCAGAGAGGAAGGTGGAGGGAGAGCTCCCCGCTGATCAAAGACCCAGTGCGGGACTCAATCCCAGGACCCTGAGATCATGACTGGAGCTGAAGGTAGAGGCTTAACCCACTGAGCCACCCAGGCACCCAAGCATGTGATTCTTGATCTTGGGGTTGTGGGTTTGAGCCCCATGTTGGGTGTAGATATTACTTAAAAATGAAATTTCTAAAAGATTTTATTTATTTATTTGACACACAGAGAGAGACAGCATAAGCAGGGGGAAGCCACAAAGGCAGAGGGAGAAGCAGGCTCCTCACTGAGTAGGGAGCCTGATGCTGGCCTCGATCCAAGACCCTGGGGTCATGACCTGAGCTGACAGCAGATGCTTAACTGTCTGAGCCACCCAGGTGCCCCTTAAATATGAAATTAAAAATAAATAAAAGTGAAACATGATGTAAGGGATCCCCTTACATTGTAAATTTTTTTTCCCCAATGTTGTACAATATGTATAAAGTGGAAGGGAAATTCTCTTCATCATTGCCACTGTCCTTTACAACTGACTCCCACAGCCCACAAGCACCCACTGGAAGGGTATCTTGAACCGTCCTTCTAGATCTTTTCCTAGGCAGATGTACGGCCAAATGCCTCACTCTCATCCTGGGCTTTGCTTTGCAGAGGGCAAACGGAGAAATGCACCACCCAAAAGACACAAATGTGGTCATTTCATACCTTCTGAGAGTCTTTCTCTAGCTATACATGGGCCATCCAGTGGTTCTGTGACAGAGTTCACTTTTTGTTCCTAGTAGGCCTGGGCCCTGAGCCAAGGAGGACTTTTCAAGCTACTTACTTTAAAGCATCTCTCAGTTCCCAAGAGCTGGGAGAGGAGAGGAGAGGATGAATCATTGGGAGACAGGATTTTTAGGGCAAAGAAACTACTGTCTGTGATTCTACAGGGTGGTAGATTTAATGGTAATTTAATGACAGATAAGTGTCATTATACATTTATCTAGACTCATAGAACATACCACATCGAGATGAACCCTAACGTGAACCGTGGACTCTGGGTGATAATGATGTGTCCGTGCAGGTCACCAATTGTAACAAAGGCACCACTGGAGACAGACATTGATAATGGGGAGGCCGTGCCCGTGTGGGGACCGGGGAGATATGGGAAGTCTCTCCACCTTCTGCTCCATTTTGCCGTGAACCTAAAATTGCTCTATAACCCCCATGGACACGGCTTCCTGTGGACAGGTGGACCCGAGCAGTGGACACCTGAGAACCATTTCCCTTCTGTGGCCTATGTGGCTAGTGTAGGTCTCCATCCCTTTCTGAGCCTGTGTGGAGATTATACCCATCTCTTTGAATCTGGGAATCATCATGTGTCTGTGACAGGGCCAGTGCGAGGAAGATCTGGAGTCCTGTGTCTGGTGACCTTTCCTCTGTCTGCTGCCACACCGCCAGGCCCCGGGGTGAGATGGAGACTCCAGGAGCACTTGCTGGGGGCGGGGCTTAACAGCTTTAATGTGACATAATTCACAGACCCACTTAGGAAGTATAACACAGTGGGATTTTCTAGTATATTCAACGTTGTACCATCACCATAATTAATTTTAGGACATTTTCATCACACCAGAAAGAAAGCCCATATCCCTCAGTCGTTGCTCCTAATTCTCCCCAAACTCCCTTCCCAGCCTCAGGCAACCACTAGTCTATTTTCCGGCACCATATATTTCCTCATTCTGGACGTTTCATATGAATGAATTTTTTAAAGATCTTATTTATTTAAGTGTGAGAGGGAGAGAGACAGCGCGTGCATGTAGAGGAGCAGAGGGAGAGAGGAGGAAGCAGGCTCGCTGCTGAGTAGAGAGCCTGATGCTGGGCTCGATCCCATGACCCTGAGATCATGACCTGAGCCAAAATCAAAAGTCAGACCCCCATCTGACTGAGCCACGCAGGTGCCCCTCTTTTGCCCATTTTAAAAATCGGATTCTTTATCTTTTTATGACTGAGTGGTAAGAGCTCTCTATTCTAGCTGTGAATCTCTTATCAGATACATGATTCATGAATGTTTTCACCCATTCTCTGAATTGTCTTTTCACTTAAAAAAAAATATATATATATGTATACATATACATATATATATAGTTGAAACAAAATCAAGGGGTTCCTGGATGACTCAGTTGGTTAAGCCTCCCAACTTTTTATTTCAACCCAGGTCATGATCTCATGGTTGTGGGATTGAGCCCCAAATCAGGCTCGTGCTGGGCATGGAGGTTGCTTGGAATTCTCTCTGTCCCTCTCCCTTTACCCCTCCTGCCCCTACTCACGTACTCTCTCTCTCAAAAAAAAAAAAAATGTGTATATATATCTATATGTATATATGTAGAGAGAGATTTGATACACAATCACAATATTACATTAGTTGCAGGTGTGACTTTTCACTTTCTTGCTGATATCTTTTGCATCTTTGGGTTATTGAGTCCTATGGATTACTCTGGTGGGAAAAAACCCAACTCCCTGTCAGTGGGAAGAAGGATTTTCTAATAGAAGCAGGGATTTTGTCCCTTAGAGCTTGAAGAGATGTTTTTCCACGTGAGAGACGGAAGGGCAGGTTTTAGGACAGGGGAGCAAGGCTTGGAGCTGGAGTGTGCCAATGACCGATCCCCTGTGAATGGTTTACTTTTCCTCTTGCATGCTGTGACATCACCGGTATGGGGTAATGTTTTCCCTCCTATCCTTTTTTTGTTACCCAAATTCTTTAATATAAAGTCTGAACACCTCTCTGTGATGGTTATAGGAGATTAAGGACCAGGCAAAACCCGAGAATGATCTGATCCACATCTCCTTGCTGAGGCCACCCAGGGCATCTGTTTCCTTCCGGGCTCCACTCAGATGTCATTTCTTCAGAAGAGCCTTCCTGAGCAGGTTTGCCCATGTCATCTCTCATTGTCTGCTACGCTTCTCACTCAGGGCACGCCTGGCGGTTTAAGTGGCGTGGCATAATGACTATGTGAGAAATTTCTGTTCTTTCATTTCTTACCCCATTAGAGCTGCCTAGCACAATACTTGGCACGCAATAAGAGCTTAATAAATATTTGCCATAAGAATGAATGTTCAGGGGTGCGTGGGTGGCTCAGTGGGATAAGCCTCTGCCTTTGGCTCCGGTCATGATCTCAGGGTCCTGGGATCGAGCCCCACATTGGACTCTCTGCTCAGCAGGGAGCCTGCTTGCCCCTCTCTCTCTGCCTGCCTCTCTGCCTACTTGTGATTTCTCTCTCTGCCAAATAAATAAATAAAAATTTTTTAACATTTTTAAAAAAATTTATTTATTTGTCAGAGAGAGAGGGAGAGAGAGCAAGCGAGCACAGGCAGACAGAGTGACAGGCAGAGGCAGAGGGAGAAGCAGGCTCCCTGCCGAGCAAGGAGCCCGATGCAGGACTCGATCCCATGACGCTGGGATCATGACCTGAGCCGAAGGCAGCCACTTAACCAACTGAGCCACCCAGGCGTCCCAATAAATAAAATCTTAAAAAAAAAAAAAAGAATGAATTCAGAAACCCTAGGCTTAAATCCTACCAGCTCAACAACTCTCTGGAAAAGAGAGGTTCTCTTTCTTTAATGCTTGCTAGAAGAGATCCAGATTAGGATCTCATTGGGCTAAAGACATGGAATATGCTCATTGACCAGGTCTTGTCCTGTGTCTACTCTTGTAGACAAGTCAGTGGTGAGGGCTTTTCTCCCCCACTAAGAATGGAGTGGGCTGGTTTCCTAAAGGCTAATCAAGATCCTCATGCAAAGAAGGGGGACTTCTGCTGGGTGGACAAAAATTACAGAGGCTCAGAGGAGTTAAATAACTTGTCCAAGGCCACAGAGCTATCAGTGGTTCAGTAATACAGTGTTGTGTGTTGTGTGTGTTTTGTTTGTTGGTTGGTTGGTTGGTTGGTTTTGGGTTTTTTTTGGTCTGGCTTTGGATTTGGACAGATCAGCTCAGAGTCTGTTCCTGTCCAGCTTTCCCACAGTCAGAATTTCAGGTGCAGTTTCATCTTGCTAAAAGCCAGAGTTTTCCCAAGATGACTAAGGGAGCCAACACTTCAACCCAAAACACGTGTTAGCTTTTGTATTTTCCAAAACTTGTAGCACAGAGGCCAAAGGATAAAACACTGAGTGCTGGGGTTCAAGATCATTTCTTTTTTTCACCCCCCCAACCTTATGAGATGTCGCCTGTAGGTCCTCCCCCTCCCCAAGCTGCATAAACTTGAACCTGCTCTCCACAGAGGCCATAGCTCCTTTGCTCTCCCAGGGGACTCTGTTTGCTGGGCTTCACGTGGGCAAAGACTCAGCGTGCCCTCCAGCTCCTAAAATGTAGATACCCTTTGCCAAGAGGAGCCACTGCGGAAATCTTTTGGGCAGGGACACCTGGCTGGCTCAGTTGAAGGAGCCTGCAACTCTTGACCTTGGGGCCTTGAGTCCAAGCCCCACGTTGGATGTAGAGATTACTTACACTTAAAAAAAAATAAAAAGAGGGGCGCCTGGGTGGCTCAGTGGGTTAAGGCCTCTGCCTTCGGCTTGGGTGATGATCCTAGGGTCCTGGGATCGGGCCCCACGTTGGGCTCTCTGCTCAGAGGGGAGCCTGCTTCCTCCTCTCTCTCTCTCTGCCTGCCTCTCTGCCTGCTTGTGATCTCTGCCTGTCAGATAAATAAAATCTTAAAAAAAAAAAAATAAAAAGAAAGAAAGGAAGTCTTTTGGGCAAATCTACCTCTAAGACCCTCAGTTTTATGATCTGTGAAATAGAGCTAAAATGCAACCTACTTCACAGGGTTGGTGTGAAGATAGAATGAGATAAATCACTCAATAAATATCACTTATTTTTATACTTAAAGTAAGAGTTGTGGAATTTCTAAAATTTTACTAGAAAAGTATCTGGAAAGATATAGTATCAACATGTTCACAGTAGTTTTCATTAGTTTTGTATCCTTTTCTTCTTTATACCTTTACATATTCATCCATCCACTGGACGGATAATTCTTAAGCATTTAGCATGTGCCAATCCCCATGCTGGGAGTTAGGAATACGGCAAAGTGCTAGACCGGTAAGGAGCGTCTAGAGGGGATTGTAAATAATTACACAAATAATTGCAATTGTTATGAGTGCCTAAGTTTTTGCCAAGCAGAAATTAGAAAAAGAAAAAAAAGCAATTTCCGATAAAAAATATTTACGATGACCCATGGAGACTTAATGAGATGGGTTTCTAGTGACTTTGGAAAGGACTTCTCGGATTACCCGCCGGGAGGGCGTCCCTTTCGCGGGTGGGTGCCAAGTCCGCCCCTCGCATTAGGTGGGGACTCCGTGTACCCAGCAGGCGGCGAGGCGCGGACTCTTCGCGCTTCTGCTGCTGGAGCATGGAGACCCTCCCGGCGGCTGCAGGAGCGCAGACGGCCACCGGGGGGCGACCACGGGAGCGCCGCGCCGCGCCGCGCCGCGCCGTGCGCCCGCCGGACCAGAGCCCCGCCCCTGCCCGAAGGCTCGTGCCCCAGCCGCCCTCCAGCCGGGATCCGACGCCGGACGCCCAGCGGTGCTGCTGCTCGAGCTCCCCCGACTGTCGCCTGCGCCCTAGGCAAGGGCCCTTTGCGCCCGGGGGTCGTGCCGGCGGCCCCCGCGCCCCGAGTTCGACCCGACCGCCCTGCGCGGCCCCGGCTTGCCTCCCCAGAGCGCCGTCCGTTGCGCCCCGCTCGCTGCTCCCCGGCACTCTCGGGGGGTCCGCCCGCCCTGCACCCTGGAGCACCGGGCCGCGAGCCTCTGCCAACTCCTCTGGATCTTCGCGGCCGTGGGCAGCGGCTGCAGGGTCTGTCCGCCCGAGGGAGGTAAGTGCCGGCGGCGAGTAGCCAGGCGGATGGGGACCGGGATCCGGCGCTGCAGGCCTGGGACGCCCGGGTGCGCCGGCGCCACGATCGCGTTGGGTCGGGGCTTCGAAGTGGGGTCGGAGGCGGCGCAGAAAGAGTGTGTGTGTATGGGGGGCGCTGCTTCTCAGGTTTCAACTCTTTGGGGCTCAGTGGTTGCTTCTGTAAAAGAGGTGGGGGGAGCCATGCAGATTAACGGAGGTTTCTGGCACATAGTCGGCGGGGAGGGGCGGTTTGGGGGCCTCCGCCCGGGGCGCCTCAGAACCAGCACAGCGTGCGGGCAGCGCCGCTTTCCTGTCTCTGCAGGGCCCCTAGCCGCATCCCCTCCCCTGGCCCCTGAACATGAAGAGGCCTGAATTCCTGGAACCTCGAGGACAGTGTAGACGCGCCCTTGCTGCATTGCTGGCTGCGGGAGGGAGTGTGGGTGTTGGCAGGCTCCGTTGGCATGTGCGCCAAGGGCCGGGCATTGATAGGCGAGTGGCGGCGCGCGGAGGTGGAGGCCTCCCGGGTAAGTCCCGGCCTAGATCTGTCTGTGCCCGGGTGGAGGATTGCGGGAAGCCAACCCAGCTGCGTCCCTAGTATGACAGATGGGCCGCTACGTCTGCTCTGGGGACGCTCTGGGAGTCTGACTTCTGGGTCCTCGGCCCTGGGCGCTGCCTGCCCTGGGGCCATAATTTCAGCCCGGAAGTTGAGTGACATAGTCCAGCCCTCTGATTTTACAGAGGAGGAAACCGAGGCCAGGGTTGTCTAACAGATGACTAACGCGCAAGGTGCAGCAGGCATGGCCGTGGAGAGCAAACGGCGGGAGCTGGCGTTGCCCGCTGTGTGTGTGTGGAGGGGGGAGGCTTCCTGGAGGAGGTGATGTTTGAAAGGCATCTGGAAGGATGCCAGTGGAAGGAGGTAGGGTTTAGAGATAGCATATGCACACATTCATTTGTTTGTTCATGTATTAGCTTAACAAATACGATAAAGCTTCTGGATGATGTGAATTCAGGTGTAACCGATTTGGGATTGCCATCCCCCCTTCTTTGAGTTCTCTCAAAGAGGGGAGTGTGCAGGTGATGAGGGAGCAGAAGGCTGGCTGAAGACAAAGTAGAAGCCGACACCCTGTAACCTCCACCCCCCACACTCCTGGATGGGACACGTGTGACATTCTTCCAGGAACCTCCCAACTATCTTCATGTTAATGCCTTGCTAAAGGGAAAAACAACCTTAACAATGGCAAGGCCTCCGGTATCCTGTGAGTCTTCTTTCGCATATGGAAGTTCTTTGGGAAACCTCCCTTTTTCCTCACCTCCCTCAACTCCATAGTGTGTAATCAGTGACCCTCTCACAACCGCGGGGGCAGCAGCTCTTCCTTTGCCGCCCGCCCCCCCGCCCCGCTCCTATCCCCATGCTTTCATAAACCACCATTTTGCACCAAAGAAGTCTCAAGAATTCTTTCTTGGTCGTGGGCTCCAGACCTCACCCCTGAACTTCACCTACATTCCCAGACCACATCACAGGGGTCCCAAGTTCTCATCGGCTGCAGGGGTTGGGGGAGGCAGGAAGTGGGGGCCTGAAGATCACTTGAAATGGTCTCAGATGACATAGGATTAATTGTGTACATTCTGTGATTTGCGGTTTCTCTCTTCTGTGCTTTTGGTGACAAGACACTGCTGTTTGATTAAGGATATAGCCCTGGTTTTATTTTAAATTGTTTTAAATGTATTATGTGACAGAGATGGCAATTAGTCACCAATACTCCCATTCTCCTCTTCCTGGGGTATCGCCTGGGTGAATTGCCCAGGCTCCCTTACTGTTCTTGGCAGGATTGGTGGTGGCCAGTTGCCGGGACACTGAGAACAGTGTGGAAGAAAGCTGAGGGTCAGCAGCAGAAACTTGGTTTTGTTCAAGCTCCTTCTCTAGGAGGGCTCTCTTTCTGGTCCAGTTCTTAAAGCTGAAGCAGAGGAAATTAATGGTCAGAATTATATCCAAAGTAATACCAGCTGTCTGGCCTGATAAAAAGTACAAGTTTTTGTGTTGGAGAAGTCAGTTCCGCTGACCAAGAAGCTGCAGACTATTGCCTTAGTAAACTGAGAAACTCAGAATCTTCTAAAAGGTGATTATGGTGCCCATCATGGGATGAAAATGACCTGGATTTTTTTTTAAATATTTATTTATTTGGGATAGAGAGAGCACAAGCCAGGGGACAGAGAGGGAGAGGGAGAAACAGGCTCCCTACTGAGCAGAGAGCCCTGCAGAGCTGGATCCCAGGACCCTAGGTTCATGACCTGAGCCGAAGGCAGATGCTTAACCGCCTGAACCATCCAGGCGTCCTGTGACTGAATTTTTAAACATTGCTGGATTAAACCTTTTGTACCTAAGGCTTATGGGCACAAACAAGAAGGCTTCAAACAAAGGAAGGAGCAAGTCACTAATGCAGATAATAAAAGGAGATGACAGTCTCTGGGTCCACAAAGTCCCAGGGCTGGGGATACCCAGAGAAGCATTTCAAATGGCTAGAAAAGTCAGAAGGTGGACAGTGTTCAGTTTTTCAGCTATGACATTTTCTAGACCTAGAACTCCACAGGGGGGCTCAGCTGCAGAAAATGTCTAGGCCATTGGATCTTTAACTTCATGGCACAGGAGAACCACCTGAGGAGCCTGTTTAAACACAGATTGCTGGGCCCACCTCCAGAGTTTAATTCAGTGGGCCTGGAGTGAGGCCGGTGAATTTGCACATCTAACAAACTCCCAGGTGAGGCCCCTGCTGATAGTGGTCCCATGACCAGTTTAGCAAGTGACAGCTGATTGGATTCCTGATTGGATTTTGCCTACATTGGCTTCACACCCAGTTCCCCCACTTTCTAGCCACGTGATTTGGGGCAAGTCACTTAACCTCAGTTTTCTTATCTGTAGGATGAAGCTAATAGTGCCTACCTCCTGGCATTCAGGGGAGGCTTCCTGGTGGAGGTGTCATCTAACCTGAAGGATGAGAAGAGTGGGCCAGGGGGTTGGGTAGGGAGGGCAGGCCAGGCTTTGTGTCTTCCAGGGAGCTGAGAAGAGCTATGGCGGAAGTACTTTGTAAGTGGTACTGAAAGGCTGTGGATCGGTTCTATGCTATGTGTCTAAGGGCAGGATTGCAGTGGAGGGAGAGTTGACCAGGGTGTGGAAACTGGACCGTCTGGTACATCCTCAGTTACTTATACCTACATTCCATTGGCGCCAGTGCAGTCACATGGCCCCACCTAGGTGCATAGGATCCTGGGAAATGTAGTCCATGGCAGGGCAGGGGACCATAAACACAGCTGTCTGTCTTACAGTAGCCTTTTCTGGCCCTTGGCCACCTCTCCAACCTCTTCTCCACTTTGCTTGCTCTGCTGCACTTTGTTGGATGACTGCATTTTACCGATGAGACTGGGGTTCTGTAATTTGCCCAGTGTCACTCCGCTAGTAGTGGCAGAGGCGGGACTTAAAACCAGCTCTGTCTGCCCCAAAAGCCTGTTGGGCCAGATTCTAGTCCTCTAGTCCTTGAGGGCCTCCCTATGATCCAGACTTTCCCACTCAGGATCTCAGCTGTGCCTCAGGCTAGCTAACCCCCAGATGCCTTGTCATTTTAACTGGTAGTCCCTCCACTCCACGGATGCCTATGATATCCGTAGAAACTGCCAACTTTTCTCTAGTTATTCATGCAATGTGCATTTATGGAGAACCCGGTGTGTGCCAGGCATTGTGCTCTTGGCTGGGAGCTGGAGAGGAGTAAGACACGGCCCCTTTTGTTCCAGACGCCCACACGGTCTGGCTGCGGAAAGGCTGTCTAAACAGAGTTCCCCTGAGAAGTGAGACGGGCTGTATCCCTGGTCTGACCTGCCAGGAGTACAGAGTGTCCTGGGTACATACATGAGAAGGGTGCCCAGCAAATGACTCAAGATGAAAATCCAGGCTCTCTTACGCGTTTTGTGAATGGAAGCTATGATTGAAGTATTTTGTGCTTTGCGTTTTTCTGATTTTTTAAAAACAGTAAAAACTGCCTTTGCTCCGTGACAATTATGTAGGTGCAAAGCACAGCACAGTGGAGTGCGGTGACGTTTTTATGGGACTCGGCAGAGCAAATGTTGACTTACCTCCTTGGGTTGGGCTGGGGGTTGCTATTCTTATAGGGAAGCAAGCTGATTCCCTCAATGCAAAAGAAATACCAGAAATGGTATGCATGGAGACTTGCTTTTAAAGAGGACGGGAGGGAGCGTGGATCAGGGAAGGCCTTCCTCCAGAATTACGCTGAACCAGGGTCCCTTGGCATATTAGCACGCTGAGCTGAATGATGGATTCCGTGTTGTGGGGCCAGTTCTGTGCACGCTGGGATGGTTAGCAGCGACCCTGCTGTCCACTCACTAGATGCCAGGTGACAACCCAAAATGTCTCCAGACATTTGCCAAGTGTCCCCTTGAAGGGCAGGCAACATTGTTCTAGACTGCTGTAGACTACCTTTGTTTCCTAGTGCTACTAAATAAATCACCACAAACTTGGTGGCTGGCAGCAACACAAATTTCTTATCTTAGGGTTCTGGAGATCAGAAGTTCAAAAGTCAAGGTGTCCGCAGAGCTGAGTTCCTTCTGGAGAATCTAGAGGAAACCAGTCTCTCTGCCGTTTCCAGCTTCTAGGGGCTGCCCACCTTCCTTGGCTTGTTGCCTCTGCTCTGTCTCCAAGGCCCGCTGCGGGGTGTCTTCACATCTTTCTCTATGACCCCTGCCTCCATTATCCCATTTCATTGGCTCTGACCCTCCTGCCCCCTTTTTATAAGGGTCCTTGTGCTTATATAGGGCTCACTGGATTTTCCAGGAGACTCTCCCCATCTCAAGATCCTTAACTTAATCACACCTGCAGAGTCCCTTTTGTCATGTCAGGTTCTGGGGATTAGGATGAAGACAGCTTTTGGAGGCCACTGTTCTGCCCACGACGTAGAATGTTTGGGCTCTGAGTGGACGGAGGTGACGTAGGGAGTGGGACACAGGGGGTGGTCCGGCCATCGTAACAGCTGGTATTTTGAGTGTTAGCTCTCTTTGTCAGGCACCACATGCCTGATCTCACTGTCTCCTTAGACATCTCCCGGGCTGGGTAGTGTTAGCTGTCCTCTCTTCACAGGGGAGGGTGCCACCCAGGGGAGACTATCTGAAGGGAGTAGAAATTTGAGCTGGATTTTGAAGGGAACCGAGGCAGGAGAGGCATTTCAGAAAGAGGGCCGCCTGCCGGGTGCAGGGCTTCGAGGTGAGAGCTTGGTGGTGAATGGTGATTGGTTCTTGGGCCAGGCAGGTGGAGGTAAGATGCAGGGAGGGGGCGGTTGGGCATGGACATCTGTAAATCAGTCCTTTTATTCTGACATCCAACCTAAACTCTATTATTTCTGCAATAGTTTCAGTAAATGTTTCTTTTTTTTTTTTTTTTTTTTAATTTTTTTTTTTTTGACAGACAGAGATCACGAGTAGGCAGAGAGGCAGGCAGAGAGAGAGAGGAGGAAGCAGGCTCCCGGATGAGCAGGGAGCCCGATGCGGGGCTCGATCCCAGGACCCTGAGATCATGACCTGAGCCGAAGGCAGAGGCTTTAACCCACTGAGCCACCCAGGCGCCCCTAAATGTTTCTTTTTTAAAAAAATTTATTTGAGGAGTGCCAGCATGGCTCAGTTGGTTAAGCGACTGCCTTTGGCTCAGGTCATGATCCCGGGGTCCTGGGATCCAGCCCTACATTGGGCTCCCTGCCCAGCTGAGACCCTGCTTCTCCCTCTCCCCCTGCCACTCCCCCTGCTTGTGCTCTCCCTCTCTCTCAAAGAAATAAATGCAATCTTAAAGAAAAGTGATAGATTTGAGAGAGGGTGCACATGCGTGTGGGGGGAGGGGCAGAGGGAGAAAATGCCCAGGTAGACTCCCTGCTGCTGGGGAGCTCGGGGGTGGGGGTGGGGGGTCAGGGCTAGATCCCACAACCCCCAAGATCATGACCTGAGCCAACACCAAGAGTCAGATATCCAACTGACTGAGCCACCCAGGCAGCCCTAAGTAAATGTTTCTTCTTGGGCACCGTACCACAGGCCAGGGCTACAGACATTTATAACACACTGACACCGGCTCCACTTAGTTACCTCTGAGGCTGCCCATTTGTTAGTATCCCCACCCCCAGTAAATAAATAAAACCCAGCCTGGAGAGGTACTGATTAGTGCTGTGGAGCCCTGCTCAGTGCCAGCCGCTGTGGGGGACACAGACTCGAGAATGGTGCGGCTTCCCCCTTAGAATGGGGCCTTGGGGGGTGCCTGGGTGGCTCAGTTGGTTAAACGACTACCTTCAGCTTGGGTCATGATCTCGGGGTCCTGGGATCGAGCCCTACCTCGGGCTCCTTGCTCATTGGGAAGTCTGCTTCTCTTTCTAACCCTCCCTGTCTCATACTCTCTCTCTTTCTCTCAAGTAAGTAAATAAAATCTTAAAAAAAAAAAAGACCAGGGCCTTGGCTGGCAATTCACAGTGAGCCCCGTGGCTGCAGAGTGCAGGCCCTTAGCCACTAGAAGGGGCTTTGATTTTTGTTAAGTTTTTTTTTTTTTTCACCAGTTTTATTGGGAGTATAACTGACAAATAAAAATTGTACATATTTAAGGTATACCATGTGATTATTTGATATACATATGCATTGTGACATGATTACCACAATCAGCCTAATTAACATATCTGTCACCTCTCCTGGTTACCGCTTCTTGTGTGTGTGTGAGCACAATTAGGGTCTATTCTCGGGGGGCGCCTGGGTGACTCATTAGTTAAGCTTCTGACTCTTGATTTTGGCTCCACTCGTGATCTCAGGCGTGTGAGATAGGGCCCCACATGCAGCACTGGGCATGGAGCCTGCTTAAGGTTCTCTCCCTTCCTCGCCCTCTGCCTCTCCTCTCACTCTCTCAAATAAATAAAATCTTCTCAAGGAAAAAAAGATGTATTCGCGGGGCGCCTGACTGGCTCCGTTGGAACAGCACAGGACTCTATCTTGGGGGCTTGAGTTTGAGTCCCATGTTGGGTGTAGAGATATTTAAAAAGATCTCTTCTCTTAGTGAATTTCAGGTATACAATAGAGTGTTAATAACTACAGTCCATTACATCCCCAGGACTTGCTCATCTATCACACCTGAAACTTTGTATCCTTTGATCAACATCTTCATGTTTCCTCCACCTCCCAGCCCCTGACCACCACCATTCTGCTGTTTTTAGGACTTGGGAGTTTTTTCAATTCCACATTTAAGCGAGATCATGAAATGTTTGTCTCTCTCTGTCTGGCTTATTTCACTGAACACAATGTCCTCCGGGTTCATTCATGTTTTTTGCAGATAACAGAATTGCCTGTTTTGTGCAAAAGACAGAATGAATGACATTCCTTTGTGTATATACACCAGAATTCTGTTATCCATTCATGCAGCTCTTAGGTGGTTTCCGTACCTCGACTATTGTAAATATTGCTGTGGTGAGCAGGGGAGTGCAGCTCTCTCTTCAAGATAGGCTTTTCTTTCTGGTTTGAAGGAAACCGAGGACTCAAGCTAGGGCTCAAGATCGTGTTTCGAACAAGCTCCGTGCAGCCCAGGCCAGCCTGCCCTGTTCCCTTCTCCTCCCCCAAGGTGCCCCATCACAAACGGGCTGTCCCTTCTCTGCCCTCCTATCATTGCCGAAAGAGAGAATCCATGCCGAGTGCTTTAGGGAAACTGTCCATATGTGTTATCTGTCTGTCTTATTGCAGCAAGAATTACTCATCTTTGAGGTCAGTAGGAGCAAAAGTGCGTTCTGCTTTCTGATCATTTACAAAAGCCACATCTTTCCTTTTCTCACGGTGAGTTGAACTCACACTACGCTGTGGGAAACCATAGCTCCTCCTGCTTGGTGCAGTAAGACAGCGTTCTTGGCATGGGATCTGAGGGACCCAGGAGAAGTCCCGCCAGTCTGGGGGTGGTGGAGTACGGAGGGAAGTGGGAAGGTCAAGGGAGGCTCAAGTCTCATTTATCACACCAGGAAATCAACAGATGAGGACCCAGATCGATAAAATAAGAAATAACAGAGAAACCATGTTATTTAGGGATGTGGTGATATCTACCTGGGGTAACACCTTAGACAACCCCAGCCACAGAACCTGAGAGTGGGGGAGAGGCACGTCTCCGAGCAGAAGCAGGCGTGTGACACAAGATGGCCCCCAAGTCACCCCTTTCACCGCAGTGCAGCTGCGGACGAGGTGGGTTCTCCTGAGCTGGGCATACGGTAATATGCGCACGGGGCCACCCGACAGGGACCGTGTCGGCTCTGGGGTGCTGCTCCCAGAAGTGGCAGACTGGGGAATGCAGTGCGTTGCTCCAGCCAGCGAGGCAGCTCAGGGTGGGGTAAGGGGAGGCCCAGGGAGGCCCAGCGGTCAGTGCGGCTGGGCCCACAGGCCTTGATCTGGACATTGCAAACATTGTTTTCTGTCCCAGCCCCTGCCAGAGGAACCTTTTATAGGCAGACCCAGTAGGAACAGTGGTTCCCTGGCCAGAGCCTGAAATAGCCTGTCCCCTGAGGACCCCTGAAGAAGCTTGGCTTGGCTGCTAACCAGGTATCCAGGTTACCAGCATGGCTGGGACCCAACGCTCAGCACCCGTTATTTATGATGATAATAATAGTTCCGTGTCTTAGTGCTGGCTCTGTGTTAGTGCTGTCAGGCCAACGGGGTGGGTAAAACGCTGCATCCTGGATGACAGGAAGGAAGCTGAGGCTGGAGAGGTCATGTCACACAGCTAGGAAGTGGCGGAGCTGGGGCTTGAACTCGCGTCTGACTCAGAACTCCACTCAGCTGCCTCTCTATACAGATATTTTCCCAAAACGTGTCAGGGACTGGGAGGGAAAGATCGGGATGTCTGAATGAGGGTAGAGGAAACGTTCTAGAGAGTCCTGATGGCATGGGAGCTGGGGTCCTGCTCCTGGGCTCCTCGCTAACAGGAACAGGCGCCTGTGGGCAGAGGGAATCCCAGCTCCAATGGAGATTCCTGGGAGGCCGGGGCCCCGGCTCGTGTCGGAATAGGCATCATGGTCCTGATTTATATAGCCCTGTGAGGGCTCCTTGCCTTCTTAGCGGAATTTAACATCCTCCAGGGCCCAGTCTTCCTGGGCATATGTGGGCTCTGGACTGAGGCCACAGTTTTCCCAGGCTGCTCCTGTCCAGGTACTGACTTGTCATTTAGAGATGTGGTGGGACTTTTTGTGGGAGAGATGGGGTTACTGGACTGGACTGAATTAGCAAGTAGTAGGGGAAAGAAGAAAATTTCAGTCGGATAGCAGAGTCTGAAGATTGTGAGCCCCCATGATATAAGATTATGCTGCCCCAGGCTCCCTCTGTCTCATGGCTCTGCCATCCACAGCATATGGTTTCCTCTTCCTGGTTAAAAATAGCTGCTTGAGTTCCAGCCATCACACCTCCATTCCAGCCAGCAGGAAGGAGGAAGAGTCCAGAAGGGCACATCCTCTCCCTTTAAAAACTCTTCCCTAAAGTTGAAAACAGCCTTTCTGTTTATATCCCCTTGGCCAGAACTTGGTCACACAGTCACGCCTAACTGCAAAGGAATCTGGGAAATATAGATCTTATTGGGAGTGGCCATGTGCTTAGCCAAAACCCAGTGGTTGTTACTAAGAAGGAGAGAACAGCTGTTGGGGGACAGTTAGCAGGCACTGCCACAGCTGCCTCGAGAGCAAATTTATGACAACGGAAAAACCATCAAACAGCTCCTGCTCTGCTTGGTTCTGGAATCTGCATCACGTGCCTGCTGAGTCCAAGGCGCCGTGCCAGGCAGGGTCACAGCTGCTGGTCTGAGGCTCCTTTTGTTTCCCGGGGTCCTGGAGAAAGTCAGGTCTGTGCTGGGACATGGCCAGGGGCTGGGGTCCTGCGAGCTGGCTGTGAAGCCACTTCCTCTGCTCCCCTCGCATGGGGAAGAAGGGTAGTCGGTGAGATGAATCTATCTAATCAAGGTCACGAGCTTGGATTTTTACCTGAGTACAG